>CABHPP010133123.1:0-27013 GCA_902168425.1 Peromyscus attwateri
GGCCTTAGCTTAGGCTTGTCCCACTAGCTTTTATAACTTAAACTAACCCATTTATGTTGATCTATGTTTTGCCTCATGTCTTTTTACCTTTCTTTCATTCTGAATGTCTGACTCCTTCCAGGTCTTGTAGTCACCTCCCTGCACCTCGATATTATCTCCTACTTCCTCTCTCTCTGTGCCTAGAAGTCATGCCTATACCTTCTGCTTAGCTATTGGCCATTCAGCTTGTTATTACACCAACCACAGCAATACATTTTCACATAGTGTATACATATACCGCAGCAAAAGGCTTTATGAAGAGGATTATAGTAGCAAATGGAATAATCCCAAGACTTGAGAAATGGGCTTGCATGAGATTAAAAAGCATCTTCACAGAAAAGGAAGCAATCACAAAAGTGAAGAGACAGTCAACAGAACTGGAAATATCCTGTGCCCGCTACACATCAGATAGAGGATGAATGTCTAGAACTTATGAAGAATTGCACACTCCCAAACCAAATCATCCAGTTAATAAATGGCCACTGAATTGATTAGATAGCACCTAAAAGAAGAAATGCCAGTGGTTAACACATACCTGACAAGGAATTCAGCATCCTTAGCCATCAACAAACTGTAAAATAAAACTGACCTGGCATTATTCTTCATTCTGGCTAGAATGACCATTATTAAGAAACAAATGTTGATCCCTGCCTAAAATCTATAGGAGGAACCCTTGTTCCCTGATGGTTGATATTATGAAAAATACTGTGCTGTGTAAATCACTATGGATGCTTCTCAAAACACTAAAGGTAGGTAGAACTTCCATATCACCAAGCTGTGCTGTTCCTGGGTACACACCTGAAGGACTTTAAGTCAGTATGCCACCGAGATACTTGCTCATCCATATTTATTACTGCATTATTCATAATTGCCAGGAAAAGGAACTGGCCAAAATGTCCATCAGCAGAAGGATGTGAGACATGTACACAATGAAATATTTCATTCAGCTATAAAGTAAAATGGAATCATGACATTCGCAAGAAATTGTATGGGCCTGGAAATCACTATGATAATAAACACTGTGTGCTCTCTCACAGGAACTTAAACATGTGCAGTTTGTGTGTATGCTCAAACTGGAAAGGTAATCATGAGAAGGAGGAAGATATCCCACAGAAGGGGGGCGGGATAACGAGAGGACCAGAGAACACATGAGACAGAAGCCTCAGTGTGCATCTGAGGAGCTATCTAGAGGGAGGAACGAAACCAAGCAGAGGTGGGCAGGGATCTTGGAGGAGGACCTTGGGCTTGGGGGACAAATTAGGACAAAGTATAATGAAATATGTATGAAAATTCCGTGCAGAAATCCATCCTTTTGTATGGCAACTCCAAGAATTGATAATAAAAGAGGCCATGTACATATCTATGGCATCCAACGTCAAATTGAACAACCTCCTTCATCTAGCTTACGGCTAACCCTAGGTCCGACTCTGTGTACTTACACATGTATTAGTACAGCAATGTGTCACCATATCACCTTATTTTTGCTCTCTCTCTGTATGACAGTATGGGAACATAGATGCATATTTTATTCAATGGGAAATAATCTAAAACTGATATCTATTTTAATATTCAAACTATCCCAGCTTGGCCAGTTGATACCCCTTCAGACTAATGCCTGTCTTTCTACATGCCCCCATTTCAGAAGGAGAGGTGGTAAACTTTTTTTTACTTTTCTGAACTGTAAGATATTCTGTCTCATATTATTTCTGTCCTTCCCCAGGTCCAGATGTTCAGATCCCAAGTCTAAGGTGACTGAGTTAAATGCCAGGGAGTGCAGCTAGATTTCTGTATTTTAAAATAAAATATCCCCAGTGGTCCCAATGTTGAGGTAGCTATACGAAGTGCTCGGCTATTTGATAAGGAGGTTTAGAAAAGGTCTCAGCATGTTAATCATCAGGTTTCATGATCCCTATCATGGATAATTGATTCCTTCAAGGCTCTGTTTTACAATTACAGAAGAACAATGTGACAACCAATTAGCCTACAGAAATGTCACACTGCTCACTGATCAGATTGTGACAGGGTGCCTTTTTACTTTTGTACTTCCCTTTTAGATGGTTTTAATTCTTTCTTAATGACACAACTTAAATTTAGACTCCTATCATCTCTTTTCTCTCTTCCTTTTTCTCTGACTTATTCCACAGCAGAAGAGACTTAACACAAAGGTCATGTGATACATTATCAGATTATGTGAGAAGAAACAGTCATTGGGTGTTGTGGAATATTTGTTTAACTATACAAAGGTGTATGTGTTTAACTATGTAAAGATGTTTTGCATTTGTTTAATTATGTAAAGATGTGTTGCTATTTTATCTTGACTGCCTAAAGCACATGATTGGTCTAATAAAAGGTGGAATGGCCAATAGTGAGGGAGGAGATATAGGTGGGACTTCCGGGTAGGGAGAGTAAGTAGGTAGAAGAATTTGGGCTCAAAGAAGAAAGAAAGGAGATGCCAGGGAGGCACCAGGGACCAACCAGCCAGATACAGAAAAAGCAGGAAAGTAGGACATACAGAATGAAAGAAAGGTAAAAAGCCCCAGGTAAAACATGGATGCATAGAAACAGGTGAAATTAAGTTAAAAGAGCTAGTGGGACAAGCCTAAGCTAAGGCCAAGCATTCATAACTAAAAATAAGTCTCCATGTCTTTATTTGGGAGCTGGTTGCTGGTCCAAAGAAAATGCCAGCTACAGTTGGGTTTGTTTATCCACTCAGTTCACAAATAGCTACTGAACACCCACTATGTACAAAGACCTACTATGTACCCAGAGTGGGGGATACAGCATGGACAAAGCATCCCTGCTTCTACCATCTTAGAGTTACTGGTTAGTGTTGTAAAGCAACATTAAGCCCTGGATCCAGGTGGTCCAGGAGCGGTGGTAGTCCCAGCATTGGCAAACAGTGGAAGGAGATCAGCCTAGCCTGTTCACTTCCAGACCAGCCAGGTGTAACAGTGAAACCCTGTGTTAAAAGACAACAAAGAAAGAAAGACAGCAAGCGCACACACACACACACACACACACACACACACACACACACACCCCAGAGGTTGGGATCTGGAGCTGGGGAATGTCCCTGCTGTAGCCCTGCTGTCCTTGGTGAGCCACACATCATTCTTCAAGTGTTACAGCAGAGCAAATTCTGGTAAATGCAAGAATGACTGGTGCTAGGAGGACATCCAAATGTCCCATGTTACCAGACACAACACATTCTGCACAGCCACCCCCAAGTTGCTGGCAGTGACTATAGAACCCAGCACCAAGGTGGGGTAGAGGACATTCTGGTGTTCACTCTAAGCAAAATGGGTCATACTGAGAAAGCCCACCCAACAGTGTGTGGGCACCTGGGGCCTGTCTGGACATTGGCTAGTGTCCCATAATGATGAAGTCATAGCCAGTGGCTAAGAGGACTGCACACTCATGGTGTGGCAGATGCCAGAGAATGGGCTGACCTCCTGACTAAGCTAGTAGTGGTGTTTGAGGGGTACACCGTGCATGTGAGCATCACTGTCTGGCACCCCATAGCACGGAATGTGCTGCTCAGTGCAGGTTGCAATAATGTTCTGCTTGTCTGAAGCATGGGCACCGCCGAGGAACTGTCCCAGCTACATAGCTTGCACCCTGGTCTCACTTTTCATGTCAGCTGGAACCATAGAGATGCCTCTTCTGCTCAGCTTGCAAAGACAAAAGCATCTGCATCATCCACCCCCAGTGGGGCACCCTGGTGGCCAAGCAGGAGATGGATCAAGATGATCAAGCAGGAGTGGGCAATTTCAGGCCATCTTTCTGGTGGAGGGCAAGGTATTCACCACCAGTTTTAGCCGCATGAGTGAATGGCAACTGGCACTCTGAGGCACAGAAAACTTTGAGGAGCATGTGGGGCTGCAGGATCTAGATTTAAGCAATGGGGACTGTCTGCCCTTTCATGACTCAGACACCAGTGTGGTCTATGTCTACCACAAGAGTGACTCCAGTGTCCATATTCACAAACAGGTGCCTCTATATACACTTCTTGAATGTATTCACCGGCAATGATCCCCAGAGGGGTCTGAATGGCATGCCTAAGAGGGACTTTGAGGTCAGCAAGTGTGAAATTGCATGGTTCTACAGACTGTATGAGGGCAAGTGTGAGCCCAACCCACAGTAATGACTGTGCCAGGAAAGTCTGACCTCTTCTATGATGATCTGTACACGGACACAGCCAGGCCTGAGTTGGCTCTTGAGGCAGAGGACTAGATGAGCGGGCTGGATGCTAATGCCATCCTTGTCTCACCACGGGAAGCTGATGTCCAGTAAACAACAGGATCTGAAAACAGTGGGCATAACAGGCTATCCTACAGCCAGCCTGCCAGCTCCAGCTGCCCAAGAACCTCCACAGCTACTGCCATCACTACCATTCCCAGTGACGTCTTCACTGAGGCCCGGGAGTCTGGGAAACTGGAAAAGGTGATGCAGAAGCTGTGAGGGTTGTGGGCGCTGGTCAAGGAACATCCTGAGCTTATCAGCTGCCTAGAGGAACAGTTGGGTTGCATGGAGAATGGGATACATAGGACCACCAGGGCCCTGCACTGGATACTGCATCCTCTTCCACCCACTCCTCACCTGCGCAGTTTGCTGCTTAGTACCTCTGGGGCAGGTCATGGTCAGTTGGCCTCTCTCCCCAGCCTGGGGGACCCAGATTGGAAGCATCACTTGGCCTTTGAAAATTTTTTTTTTCCAAATGACTTAGATTTAATCATTGGAAGCAAACTAAATGGAAAGCTTACAATAGAGAAGAGATACATGTCAGTGCTTTTTGCAAACTGAGATGGGACAGACTGGGGGCTGCCCCTCAACTTGATCCTTTGCAAACAAAGATGTCCACAGTGTTCCTGGAACTCTGGCTCAAGAAAGGGGAGACTGCTGGTTCTGCACATTGAAGTCACCTTGCTCACCACTCACTCCTGGCCAGCATCTGGAGCACTGCTTTGCCGGCTCTGGTCATCACCCTTCTTCTTGTGGCCAGAGACAATGTCATCAATCCGCAGAAGCAGAACTGCAGTCTCCACTGCGGTTTTGTACGTCTGTAGCTTCACAGCCAATGGCTCCCATATACCTAGCTCTTTCATGTCCACCAGGGTACCAGTCTCACCGTTCACACCCCAGGTCTCACAATTCTCCTGTGTGTGCTTGGCGCGAAGGGAGGTAAGTAGACGAATGGTACTGGCCCCACAGTTCTGGATCAAGGTACGAGGGATGACCTCTAAAGCTTGGGCCACAGCTCTATATGGCCATTGTTCCACGCCAGTCATGGCCTTAGATTTTTCTGTCAAGGCATGGGCCACAGCCATCTCCGAGGCTCCACCACCAGGCACCAACTGAGGGTCCAGAAGAACGTGTCAGCACACTTGCATGGCATCCTGGAGGTTGCGTTCTACTTCCGACAGTATCTCCTTGCTGGCCCCTCTAAGAAGAATGGTGCAGGCCTTTAGGTCTTTGCAGTCAGTGATGAATGTGAAGTACTCATCTCCGATTTTCTTGATTTCCAATAGGCCTGCACCTGTACCAACATCTTCTTCTCTCAGTTCCTCTGGTCGGCTGACTATCCGTGCTCCACAGGCTCTAGCAATGCGATTGTTGTCTGTCTTCCGGACTCTGCGAATGGCCGTGACATTGGCCCGCATGAGGTAGTGCTGAGCTAAATCTGAGATGCCCTTCTCTGTGATGACCACATCAGGCTTCAGCTGGATAATGTCATCACATAGCTGCTGGATGTACTCTTCTTCCATCTGCAGAATCCGCGTGAAATCCTCCTCTCGTGTAATCTCAATGTCAGTCTGGCTTTCTCCTTTCTTGTACTCCAGAGAAGAATCCAGTAGCACAATCCGAGGGTTCTTGATATAGCGGCGTATGCGTGGGTGGGTCACATCCTTGTTAATCATGACTCCACGAAGGACACACGAGTCTTCAATGATGCCCCCAGAGATCTTTTCCACTCTTGCATACTTCTTGATGTCAATTTCCTTTCGGCCATTCTCTTCAAACTGCACAGTCTTGACAGCATCCAGGGCTATATTGCATGCCAAAGAGGACCACCGACTGATGACTTTTGTAGTAATAGAGCTATTGATGATGTTCAGCATTACATCACGGTTATTGACATCAACAGGGGTACTGATTTTCTTCAGAGTGCTGATCATATCATCCAGTGCCATGCGGTAAGCACTGATCACCACTGTTGGGTGCATCTGCTGCTCTAGAAAGTGCTCGGCCACAGACAGCATTTCTCCTGCAAGGATAATTACTGATGTGGTCCCATCTCCAACCTCTTCATCCTGGGTCCTGCTAATTTCAATCATGGACTTGGCTGCTGGATGCTGGACTTGAATCTCTTGAAGAATGGCATTGCCATCATTGGTCATCACGATGCCTCCCATCGGGTCCAAAAGCATCTTCATCATAGATTTAGGGCCCAAGCATGTCCTGATGATGTCTGCAATTGTCTTAGCAGCATTGATATTTCCGAATTGAACTTTTCTTCCAGATTCACGCTTTGTATTCTGACTGAGCACGAGCACTGGACGGTGGCCCATCATGGTGGCACGATGCAGAGCTGAGTACCCAGAGCTGGGGGAACCGGCAGAACCTTCTGGAGAGAAGAGCAGTGAAGAAAACGCTACCTCCTCAGGACCGACACAGAAACCTGCTTGAAAATTTTTTGTATCTAGGTCAACTTCCAAGTACTCTAAGGAACTGTCTCCCTTACCTGCCCAGTGCACCACTCCTCACCCCAAGAAAACAGCAGACATAGGTTCTAGATCTTATTCCAAATTAAAAACAAAACAAAACAAAACAAAAAAACAGAGAAAATGAAAAAATCAAGGAATTTTTATCTGGGTAAAAGATCATTGAATTGGATGTTAAAGGAAGAAGAGGAATTGCTGGGAATACCATAATACCATAAAGGAAATAGTCCCAGCAGAAGAACAGTCTGTGCAAAGGCCCTGTGGTAGAAGGAAGCATGGTTCATTGTAACCCTGCGGTATGACCACCATAGCTGGAAAGCAGAGGAAAACATGATGGAGGAAAAGTAAGTACAGATTAGGTCATACAAATTTCCTTGCAAAATATCCTAAGGATTTCCATCTTGCAAGCAATGTAAAGACATTGGGTGATTTTTTTCGATTGAGAGTGACATGATTGGATTTTTGTTTGAGAAAGTTTATTTTCCAAAGATTACTTAGGTGGGAAGAACAGAGCAAAGGTAGCCAGAGATGAAGAGAATTGAATGAGAGATGGAGTGGTCTAGTGGCAGGCACTGAAGATACATAGGAAAGGAGTTGGCTGAACTGTGGATTAGTTATTAGGGCAAGGAAGAGGTAGGTGAGCAAGTGAGCTCATGACTGCTGTCACATGAAAGACAATGATGGAAACATCACTGAGATGGCAGTGCTTCAAGAACCAGGTTCAGGGCAAATCACATGCTCACTCTTGGCATGTCGGATCTGGAACTTGAAGGGTGGTAGTCTAGAGCTCAGGGGAGAAATATAAGCTACAAGTATTCGGTAAAGTTTGAGTTATTTTTGTATCTAAATGATATTTGCTGAAATCATATTTGAGGATAAAATCATTTATTAAGATGGTAGAGAGAAAAAGAAAAAGAAAGAAAACCTAGTCTTGGGAAACTCCAACATTTGCAGGGCATAAGAACAGGAAGAACATGTTGTAGAGAGGTAATCCCATGTTACTAGTCCATAGAGAATACTATGGGATGGAGGGCCTGGCTAGCAATGACCAGTGCTGCTGAGTGGTAATGACAGTGAGCAATCATTGGGATGAATTTACATGAAGGCGTAGTTTTTTGTTGTTGTTTTTAAGCCTTCAGGGGCCCACCACCCAGCTCCCAAATAAATACATGCAGACTTATTCTTACTTGTGAATGCCCAGCCTTAGCTTGGCTTGTTGCTAGCCAGCTTTTCTAACTTAAATTAACCTGTTTCTCTTCTTCATTTTGCCTCTGGGTTTTTTTTTTAACCTTTCTTTATTCTATATGTCTTCCCTTCTTACTCTGTGGCTGATTGTGTGGCTGGGTACCTGGCCCCTGGTGTCCTCCTCTCCTTCTCCTTTTTTTGCTCTTAGTTCTTCTTCTCTTGAGCCTAGATTTCTCCTATTTATTTTCTCTGCCTGCCAGCCTGCCTATCCCTCTCCTGCCTAGTTACTGATCATTCAGCTTTTTATTAGACCATCATGTGTTTTACGCAGGCAAAGTAATGCAGCTTTACAGAATTAAACAAATGCAACATAAAATAGTGCAAAATTTACATTATTAAACAAATATTCCACAGCATAAACAAATATAACACATCTCAAATTAATATTCCACAGCATGAAGTCATTGTTGGACCTGCCAAGATACATGAGTAAAATGATGGAGGTAAAGGTAAAATTGGAGTGAAAATGGGAGAGATCAAGATAGGATGCATGGAAATCTTTTTGAAGAGTGTTGGCTATACATTGGAGGAGAGATTTGGTATCATGACACTTCTGATTCTGCCTTTCCTAAAGCCCACTTTGCATTTAAGTGTGTCATAAATTCTCCTTGCCTTGTTTTGACCACTCTAAACATAATCTGCACTGTCTATGGTCATACCTCAAGAGAGCCCCACCTTGGTAAGGGTCTTTGCTCTTTTTCATTCTAGGTTCACAGAAAGCCAAGCTGATGAGATGGTGTTTGTTTATATCAAAAGTCCTTAGTCTTCGGTTGTGTCTTCACCTGATAGTTGGAAAGGAACCTATCAGTACTCAATTTTGCCTTCCATGCTCACTAAAATGTTGGCCATGATCACAATGAATCATGGAAAATGGCTTTTGTTTCCTCTCTGTGGTGAACTTGTAAGCTTTCACTGTGTATTCTAAGTTATACTATGCTAGAATATGTCTTCTTTGTCCTGAAGAAGTAATATTTACACAGTTACACTGAAACCTATTCCTCATTGGCCAGACAGAGGGACAGACATGGATGTCATCTGTCTCACTGGGCTGTATCATGTCTAACTCTAAAGCTCCCTAAGCTGAGGTGCCAGTTCTGGGGTAGAGCCCTCTAACAAGGCTTTCTACCACTGTGAATGGAGAAGGCCCTGCTTCTCACCCAGATCCCAGATGGCAGAATGTGAAGGGCAGCATCTACATGTCACTGGTAGGTATATTTGAAATAGCAAATAGCTTGTTGACATCGGGCTTATAACCTTGTTCCATTTCCTGTGGTTGGCTGGACAGTGAGGCAGAAGCCCTTCCTACCGGAACATACTCCTACTGAGGAGAGGGAAGAAGCCAGAGTCCAAGTGCTGCTGTGCCAGGATTTAAATGAACAGTTGGTGGACCCAAGCCTTCAAGTGAATCTGATCCCTTGGGTAAAAATAGTTCTAACACTTAGATGATGGAGACTGTGCAGTCAACTATGTGATGGAAACATATATCCCATATTAGTCCGAAACTTGAATTTGCTGGGGTTAGTTTTTAAAATGAGATAGAGGGACACTTACCCTTTCTTTAAATGGGCTGAGTAGCAAAGAAAAATGGGATTCAAAACATTCTCTTCCCTTATCCCATTCTTTTGGTATGATTATTGGTTGACTCTTCAAAAAGACTAGTAATTGGTACTGAAGTCTTGCCTAGAGGTTGATTGATTTTACAACTTGATCCTGAGCTGAATATCTTCCACCCAAGGGCATGTACACTCTTCTCTGCTATTTCTGTTCATTTCCTCTGTGGCCACTCTGTGATTTTATATGTACTTAATGACCTGAATATGGAGGGGAATCTGGAGAGGTGAACACCAAATATGAAGCCAGGTAAGTGATTGACAAAGTAAATTCCCATGTCTAGGAAGGAGGAACAAGAGTAATGTGAGTTGAAATTGAATCTCTATGGGAATCCCCACTGGGAAAGAAAAGTTTAGTAGGAACAATTAGAAGGTAGACAGAGTCTTCTCAAAAGCCAAAGAGACCATGGGCTTATGGCAGGATGCTCCAGGAAAACCAGGCATGGAATGAAGATGCCAGAGAAACGGCTGGGGCAGGATAGAGGAGCCTAGTGCCTTGTGGGGCCACAGACATTTAAAAGGAACACATTACTTTTAAAGTCACAGCACAGAACAGTCTTTGTAGTGAGTCAGGTTACTCTTGGGGATCTACGCAATTGTCAACAGGTCACCTAGAGAACATTGCTGTTTGGAAGGTAGTGTTGAGATCTGTTTGATCTGGTTGCTTTATAAGGTCTCTTTGCTTGATAGTAGTAGTTCCCTGAGTTGCAGCTGGTATAATGGAAGTTCTGTTTACATCAGCATTGAAGGGAAAGAAAGCCTCCAGTGTCTTCAGATCTTGCTGTTTTTAATCATTTTCTGATCACAGAAACACATAGCCCTCTTTCCTTGGTACAAACACCTGGGAGCTCCCTGTGGCTTCACAGCACAGTATCAGCTAAAGTGGAGAGCCACTGGAGACAAAAGACAGTTGGCTAAAATCCAAGTATTAGATTGGGGCTATAGGTCAGGGGTAGAGCACATGCCTAGCATCTGTGAGGCCCTGGGTTTCACCTAACTGTTGCCTGGAGACTTGTTCAAAATAGTGCTGGGGGGCATTTTTATCACTGTGATGAGGCAAAAATTACAGAGCAGCTCAGACGAGAGGAGACTAATACAAAAGTAATAGATGGCCACACTGTGTTAGCTACAGTGTTGTCAAATACAGCAAAGCTCCAGAAAAACCCAGTTCTCTGCACTTGCAGGCAGCCAGGCAGGTGGTTTAGGGAGCCAATAAACAGTTTTCTAATCTGGTGAGACGTGCATCTGTGCGATTCTGGAGGGTAAAGGCCGAGAGTTGTCATTTAGCAGGGTCTGAGTCTTGAGATATTTACTGCATTCCTCTCATATTTATAGTTCTTCTTTTGTTGTAAATGATGCAAGTTTGTTGTTTGCAAAGCACACCAACAAATAGTTTGTGGATCATCTTTCAATGACAGAATCCCATAGGATGGGTGAAATAAATATACCCTATGAAAGAGCAGCACAGAATTACCTGCTGGTTGTTGGACAGTTCAAGGGATTGATGTGCTCTTAATCAGAGTGCATGAGGTCCATCAGCCTCAGAGAGGATGGTTTATTTGCCTATTTTGCTGTCTTGCACAATTCCCCACAAGAGAAACAACAGTAAGAACAGATCAGCCGGCCGAGGCCCCAGCAAGTAGCCGTGGCTGAGGATGATATTGCTCTTGACTCTTTGTTAATGCATCCATTCTCTACAGCACCTGTTAGTGAACCCCTGTCTCTCAAGTAGTGCCACTGCTCCATACCCAGATCTGTTTCTTAGAATCCTTTGAAGGTATTGTCTGAGTCTCCTGTCACTGACCTCTACTGTGGGACATAGAGGAATATGGTGGTTTTCATGAAAATCATAGGTTCATAGAGAGTGGTGCCTTGTTGGAGTAGGTGTGGACTTATTGGAGCAAATGTATCACTGGGGTTGGTCATAGAGGTTTCAGAAGCTCAAGCCAGGTCCAGTGTCATCTCTCTCTTCAGATCGAGATGTAGCACTCTCAGCTCCTCTCTAGCACCATGTCTGCCTATGTGCCACTATTACAAGAAATCCATGGAGTCTGCTTAAAGGGTAAGGAATTTATTAGAGAGGAAGACTCACTACAGCATGGGAGATTTATCGCAGGATTCTGGAAGTCTGAGTTACAGTCCCACTCTGTTCTTCTGCCTGAGTCATCTCAGCATCCAAGCCTACAGGGAGAGAAGAGAGCTATGTAAGTGCATCTCAGGTCTTAAGGGTAGCCCTGAAGCCAAGCCCCAGGGACAGGTACTTCAAGGTCATAGGTAGGTAGGACAGTTACCTGCTACATCTCTAGGGGTGGTGATTCAAGGTCATAGACAGAACAGATATCCACTACATGCCACCATGTCCTGCCATGATAATAATGGACTAAACCTCTGAACTGTAAGCCAGCCCTGATTCAATGTTTTCATTTATAAGCATTGCCATGGTCATGGCATCTATTCACAGAATAAAACCCTAACTGAAACAAGGAAGGACAAGTTTTTTTTTTTCTCTAAGTTTTCTAATGATTGTGACATTTGCTTCAAGGCTTCTCTGGAAAAGTACCATAGGGCATGAATATACAATGACTTGGACAAATGGGTTTTATAATCATGTATTAGATTTTATAGACTGTTGATATTTAGTATTAGCATTTAAAAGTTTTTTTTTCCTTCTCTGCCCACTCATAATGGACTAAGTTCTTTGCTAACTCTCAGAGGCAGCTTACCTGAGAGGAGAGACAGACCCAGGCTTCCTCTCTTAAAAGGAAGACAATGGCTGCCATCGGATGACCAAATAATGGGATCAAGAGAGGTAACATCTATTAGGCTTCCTTAGTGTGCATGGTTAGAAGAACAGAAAAAAAATAGAGGCAAGTGCTTTGGGGAGGAGGAAGAGGAGGAGGCGGCAGAAAAATACTAAGTTTGAGGGCAGCCTGGGCTACATGTCAAGAAATAAAGAAAACAAAACACAATTAGAAAAAAATCTTAAGAGACAAGTAGCTGCTGAAAGCATTTCTGTGTTGGGGTAGTCCCCCCCACTTTCTTTCATACAGAACAAAAAGTGAAGATTCTACTTACACTTTGCCCAAAGAGTGAGACATCGACACACCCATCCCTTAAGATATGCATTACTTTTGTGCTTCTGAGTGGTCATGTTTTTCAAAGGTAGAATGCAGGGAGTGGAATTGATGGCATGCTGAAGAATCCCACACAGCTTCTAGGTTATTTTCCTTGAGAAATAGAGACAGTCACCAAGCACATATTATTTTGAATGTTTGCGTATGGCATGCCTTTCCAGCTCTATCAAAAGTTTCTGTGTTTCTTGAAAAATAGTTTCACTTATCTCTTTTGATGGTGAAATAAATGAAGATGAGTCATCAACAGGAAGAGGATGCAGAAGCTCACTGGGGCACAGTATGATTGGAATGAGGATCAGAGAAGAAGTAACGGAATGATAATCTTGACAGGACATTGAAAAACAGCAAGATCAATGCTTCTGTCTGCATCCTGCCTAAATGGCAGCTATGAGCGTGGATCTAGCCATCTCCCAATATTCGTGGCAATGTCCTTTGGCTGTTCAATCCCTGGATAGCTGTCTGTGGGGAGGGGGACAAGAGAGAACAATACCCACATTATCATCAGTGCTTAAAAGTATAATCAATTTTACACGTAAGAATAGAATGCTGAAAAAATGGTTCGATTTTTTTTCCCCTCTGGAGTTAGTCCTCAGCAAAAGATGAAGTGGAAAATGGGGAGATGTAGAATATAAGAAGAGAGAGAAATACCAGAACATTCAAACTAGTAGCTTTCAAAGCCAATCCCATAATTTTTGAGGGTATTTAAAATTATTGTCTGCTACTTGTTTAAAAGCAAAACAGCCATTTTTGTAGGGCTGGAAAACCATGGAATATCAGTAAGAGAAAGTGTCATTGCAAACCATATAGAAATCTTTTTATTTTATTTATATTCTATTATCATTTATGTCTTTATCTGCATATACGTGAATTTATGCTTAGTCTTGAGATTGACAAGAGTACTATTTATTTATTTGTATTTATTTTATATGTGTTCATGTATGTATGGGTACACATGGGAATGTGTATGTTTGTGTGTGTGTGTGTGTGTGTGTGTGTGTGTGTGTGTGTGTGTGTAAGGCCAGAAGACACCTTGGGTATGACTTTTTTTTTTTTTCAAGAGAATCTCTCATTGGCCTGCAACTTGCCAGATGGGCTAGGCTGCCTAAGCAGAAAGCCCCAAGACCCATGGCTCTCTATGACTCCTACTCCCTACCCCTGGGATTGAAAGCATTCACCAGCATGTCTGATTTTTTTTTTAAATATGAATTTTGATGATTGAACTACAAGCCAATATGTATATATTTTACTGAATTCAGTTTGGCGCTGCCTATGCTAGTGCACTCAATTTAGTGCAGCCTGTGGGTGCAGGGCTGACCGTTTGGGTATGGGCAATCTGTTGGGGGCTCATCCCTGACTATAATAGACTCTGCCTCCTTCAGCCATCACTGGCTGCCTGTGGCTCTTCAGCTAGGGCTGGGGTGCTGTGTGCTTTTCCCCTATGGATGCTGGAATGTTGGCTGGTGTGTTCTTGTGAAGGTCTTATGTAGGGCAACCATGTTGTTGGGAGTTCATGGATGCAGCATCCGTGTCATGTCCAGAAGATACCATTTCACAGCCACCCTTCATGTCTGCTAGTTATTGCAATCTTTCCCCTCCTTCTTCCACAGTGTTCCTTGAGCCTTGAGTGTAGGAGTGTTGTTAGACATGTCTGATTTGGATCTGGACACCCTAGAGACAGTTGTTCTTTGCACTTTGACCATTCGTAGTTCTCTATAGTATCCTTTGTCTGCTGCACTAAGCAGCTTCTTTGGATGAGGGCTTTGAACTGCAGTAATCTGTGGCATAAGGATACGTATGTAGAAGGCAGTTGGCTACTATATCAGTTTAGTAAAATAGTGGTGGATTTTCTTGTAGGGTCTATGACCTCTCCAGCATGAGTTCTTGGCTAGGTTTACAGTACCAGACATGAGTCCCCTTCTGAGGAGTATGTCTTAACTTTAATCAGAAAACTGTCGTAAGTATACCACTGAGCATATCTCTCCTGGTCTGTCATTGTTGCCATCCACGGGAGTTACAACTATGAAGGCCTATTGATAACTTTCTTCCCCCAGGGTTTGCTTAGCACCTTTGGACACTATTAGAGTTTGATATCAGGGAGGAGGCTTCCAGGTTTTTATCAACTTGGTTTCTCCAAGTCCTGTTACCAAAGTAGGTGATGTCTTCAGCAATAGTATCCCACCTCAAATTCTAGGAGGTAACTAAGAATGATGGGGAGTTTCAGGAGTTTCTTGGATCCCGTTAATAATCATTTTTATAACAAATATTTTGCAATGCTCTTGTGTTAGTGAACTTTCTGTTACTACAATAAAGTACCCGAAAGAACTCACAAAGTGAAAAGTTTAATTTGGTTGCCATTTTGTTAGTTTCAGTGTATAATTAGGTAATGGGGTTTAGTATGATGATCTGGGACCTGTGGTGAGGCAAGTATCATTGTGGAACATGTGTTCTCTGCAGCATTGTTTACTTCATGGCCAGAAGTGTTGCAGATTCACAGTCCCTTTTGAGAGCAAGTACCTAATGACTTAAGCACTTCTCACTAGGTTCCTATAGCTCCACTCTGGTGAGGGTTCTCTGCAAATACCACAATCATCAGAGTAATGATCCATGTGAGGCAATAAGTAAGTCCAGTTCAACATGACTGAGTAGTTGGTGTTAGTTCAAACTTATAGAATCTTATACCAGGCAGTTTATTTTAGGCATATTTAAGTACAGCACAATTTAGAGAAAATATTTCCTGGTGACAAGAAACTCAATCCTATGTGCACAATAAAGCATAATTCATGACTACATTGAAATGCTTTGTAAAGTACACGTGACCTCTTCCATAAAGTTGGGTTCTGTAGATTGACTACATGTGACATCTTAAGGGTCTGTGGGAGGATCTGGTGTGGTCTTAGTCATACAGATAGTGCAAAAATCACCAGGGCTACTAACCACATCCATTTCCAGACTTCTGGGTGGAAAACAGGTTGAACCTCTCTTCCCTTGAAGAGACATCCTGCATATTTAACATTCCTGGTTTCCCTGGTGCTTATCTGTGAGTACAAGAACCTCATGCCCTCTATACACCCTGGAGACCAAACCTTTAATATGTGGTCTTTGAGGGATATTCTACCTCCAAACTATAGAAACTTGTACACTAAGCTAAAATAAAGTTCACACAATAAGTAATTTATATATAAATACAATTAAAATGCCCTAAACTATAAGTGAAAAACAATTTATGATAACATATTGTGGGAGCCCACAAAAGCTTCCTAGTGAGGTCTGAGCTTGCTTTACACAGCAGGGCTGCATTAGGGGATGGCTTGACCACATGCATGGTCACCAGGTGCCTGGGATGGTCTGCACTTGGCTGTGCTTGGGGCGGGGGGGGGCGGCGGGGGGGTGGGGGGGGGAGG
Source organism: Peromyscus attwateri (assembly GCA_902168425.1). Classification (NCBI taxonomy): domain Eukaryota; kingdom Metazoa; phylum Chordata; class Mammalia; order Rodentia; family Cricetidae; genus Peromyscus; species Peromyscus attwateri. The sequence continues at coordinate 16,152 of CABHPP010133123.1, forward strand.
TCTTTTGCTCCACCCCTTGGCATTCCTTTAAAAGTCCTTTAGTAAAGACGGAAGGGACCAGTGGATTAGGATCCAGGCTCTCCTGAGCCATTCTGTGTTTCTAACTGTCTCTCTCCTCTATGCTTCTGTCTACATACTTCTCACTTCTCCCTCCTCAGGACTACACTGAGGGAAAAAGAGGGAGCTGGTCTCCCTCAATATATTAACTTGAAACACAAGTTCATAGGTTTGGAATTCTGCTTTGGAACACATGTTGAATCAGCCAGAGGCATGGGCTACATACAATAAATAAGTTTACACTTGAAAGAAGAGCAGGAACTATTTTGAATGAGCAAAAAGAAAGAATAAAGCAGAGATACAGTGGATGTTGAAACAGAAGCTAGCAGGATGCACATTAGAATGGGAAACTGCTTTGCTTTGATGTCAAACAGAATTCGATTTCAGACTCTCTGATGACAAGGGTTTTCACCTATTCCAGTAGCAGAGGGGCATTAGGATGGAGGGGAGTGGACAAGTTCTGGTTGTGTTAGATTGCTATCAGCACTTCAGGATTTCCCACACCTTTGACTATACCTGTGAAAGGCTATCCACTCTGTCCAATCCTTGAGGCTAAAATCTCCCTTAGGGCTGATGTGGAGGACCATTAGTCTGGCCTGATCCCTTTAAAAGTTATTTTAAGCTGACATTCATTGATAGTATTACTTATGTGATATTGTTTTGGTATATGTGTACATTAAGTGATAATCAAATCAATAAACATATCCATCACCTCACACAAATAACACACAGTCTGCCAGGTAAGTCATAAGACTAACAATTTTAAGATGAACATCATACAAGTATCTTTTCTGACCACAATGGAATAAACCTATAACAGTTAGAACTTTGGAAAATTCACAAATAAATACTAAATATCATATCCCAGTGCAGATATTTAAAGGAATATTAAGAAATTAAGTTGTTACCAGACCTGCCGCTAATTCTTTTTTAATATATTTTTAAGGAGGTACTTATATCTTCACATTACACTCTAACATTTTTGAATTTGTATTTCAATAAAAGTATAATATTCTGCATTGTTTTTCCTGGATTTAAATAAATGTGTGTACTCTGATTAGTTCATCCTGCTGGAGAAGACTATTGAAAGGATTCATTACCTACAGAATGATTAAGGACTCTGGAACAGCACACCACAAAGAGCCTAATGAGCCAAAGAGGAAGCATGTGTTTTTACCTTTTCTAAATGTGTTTTCTAAACAACTCTTATAGTATATTTAATGTTTTGATAGAGCATTTAAGATGATCTATGGCAAAAGAAACCCATCCCTTCTATTCATTCTGAAGAATACAGTGTTGTTAACTATAGTGACCCTGCTGTGCATTAGAACGTGAGAGCTTCCTCCTATCTGCGTCTACCTCTGCACCTGCTGATGAGACTTCTTGCCTCCCCTCCCCTCCTCTCCTTTCCCCTCCCCTCCCCTCCCCTCTTCTCCCCTCTCCTCCCCTCCCCTCTCTCCTGTCCCTAGTCTCTGGAAACTGCTTTTCTGTCATCTACTTCTATTAAGTAAACTCCTTTCAGATCCATGGTGGGTGAGGTCACAGAGTTCTTTTTAATCACTTTTTGCATTGCAGTGACAAACCCTTGACAAAAACTCAGGGAAGAAAACACTCATTGTGGCTCACGGTCTCCAAGGTCTCATTCTGTCCTCACTTGTCCTAGGTGCTTGGGCAGAGCATCATGGTGGCGGGAGCACGTGGTGGAAAGGGCTGTTGACTTCAGAGTGGACAGGAATCAGAGATTATGACAGGAAAGGATGAGGGATACGATATCCCCTGAGGACACACCTCTGTGACCCACTTCTCATAGCTAGGCCGTACCCATTAAAGTCCCCAGGGCCTCCCCAAGTAGTGTCACATGATGGATAGCAGATACACAACGTCTGAGTCTGTAGAGGGCATGTCCTAGTCAGACAATTAGTTAATGGCCTTTACCTCTCTGTGTCTTGCTCATTTTGGTTAACAGAAAATCCTTCAGGTCCATCCATATTGTTATAAATGACATTTTCTTACTTTTTAAATGACTGAGCAGGAGGCCTAACCACTGTCTCTCACTTTTTTTTTTTTTTTTTTTTTTTTTTTTTTTTTTTTTTTTTTTTTTTTGGTTTTTCGAGACAGGGTTTCTCTGTGTAGCTTTGCGCCTTTCCTGGAGCTCACTTGGTAGCCCAGGCTGGCCTCGAACTCACAGAGATCCGCCTGCCTCTGCCTCCCGAGTGCTGGGATTAAAGGCGTGCGCCACCAACGCCCGGCTTTTGTCTCTCACTTTTAAGCACACCTTCGAGTTGTCACTCTACCCATGTTTTCCTCATCATTTCTGCCTCGGCAAGGCTCTGAGTTAGGCTGCTTTTTCTTTCCCCTGCTGTGTAAGGAGCCACATATGACTGCTAATTATTCCCTCTCCAATATCAACATTAGACCCTTTCTCATTGTCTTATGGTAGTTTTATATGGGTTGTATTTTTCAGTGAAACACAGTTCTCAGTAAAATACTAGCTATACATCCATTCTGTGACAGACAGTAGTCTGGGTCATTTCTCAATCTGTTTTATTGTTCTTGTAACATTTAAGGTAGGCGCTGTTCACAATTTGAAAATCAAGGAAATTGATACCTAAAGGGATTCAAAGAGGGGAGAGGAGAACAGTTAGAAAGTTAGCAGAGTCGGCAGAGATCCAGACAGCATCAAGTAGAGCCCAAATCTCACCAACACCTAAAGAATTTATGGATGAGTTGGATGTGTTCTTTTATCTCTCTCATGTGTCATTCTTGGTGAATGTGATTTTAACCTCATTTCTCTCTTTCCATTGGTACTATTTATCCCCAAGGAGGAGCCACATACCATATTTCCAGGATTAAATCTCTGACAGTGTGTCATCACACCCTAATACCTTGCTGGTGTCAGTGCTGGGAGTCACTCTAGTCACTGTCATGCCTCTGAGTTTTCTTGGCTGACTTGGGTTCTTGACACAGAGGATGACAGATGTTGGCCACGCTCCTTACTAAATGAACCTCTCATGTCTTGAATCTCTGCTTGTCACTTCCTCAGTTTTCTTCCAGCTTCCATGTTATTTCTGTCATCACAAACAAGCAACCCTTTCCTGCAGCTACAGATGTCTCCCTAGAGTGCTAGCTTAATATAGTGTGACATATTGATAACTCATGTAGACTGTGTTTCATTAAGGATTTGAAAGACCCAGCATGCCTTTATTCTGGGCTGTGATTTTGGTCATATCGTCATCTTGAAGTGGGTAAGGATGAAACACATCTCATTTCCCCCCAATAAGTAGGCTCTTTCACTTCTTGAGCTTTTTCTTTTTCAGAAAGGGAATCATTATTGTTCTAGTCTCCTATTAGTTTTTAATGTTTTTCCTCCCTCCTCATGTTTATTTAATCATTGATTTTATTTTTCTGGAATCTCTTGTGTTTGTCTTGTGTTCCATCCTAAAAGCCCTCTGGTAAGTGCAACAGTCACACCCCGTCTCTTTCTGCCCCTCTATGTCTCCTTGTGCTATGCTCTGCAGTGATCATTACTACATCCTATAAACCTACAGTGACCATCACATCATCTGTTGCATTTGGGTTGGGTGGTATTTTGATGTACTAAGTAGTTCCCCCCAATTTCTCCTTTTTTCTTATTCTGTCAGCTAGCAGGCCTTCCCCTTATCACAGAGCAGGGATGGTACATTCCTGAAAACAGAAATCAATAGGGATATTTCCTAAATGCTGGAAATCTAAGCCTCAGAGCATTTGAGAATGTGAAGTCATTAATAAATGCAGTGTGTGTATGTGTGTGTGTGTGTGTGTGTGTGTTGTGTGTGTGTGTGTGTGTGTGTGTGTGTGTGTGTGTCTGTCTGTCTGTCTGTGAAAACATGCAAGAGTAAAGGCTGTTTTCAACATAAAGTCCATCCTTGGATGGAGGGAAGAGAAGAGTGGTTGGGAGGGCTCTGGAGTCTGTTGTGGGGGTGGTAGAGATGGTGATGACAGTGGTGGGGGTGTGAAAGTGGTGTGTTTTTTCTAAGCATGCTGCAGGTAGAGAAGAATCTTAAGGAGATTGTGATGCTCTGAAAGGAGGAAACTGTATTGAGACTTAGTCCATTCACAGTTTCCTGCTCACATTTTTTCTGCTTCTGTCATTTCCCTAGCCCTCTCTCCTATCAAGTCTTAGCCTGGCTTAGCTTCCGAGATCAGGGGAAATTAGGTGCATTCTGGGTAGCATGTCTATAGTCTGACTCTTCTCTCCATGCCCAGAGATCCCTTCTCCACTTTCCCTTTATCAAACTCCATTCTAGCTTTTCCATAGCATCCCAAATGTCATCTGTATCATGAACTGTCCCTATTGTTTCCCTTATTGGAACTCAGGAGACATTGGCACATATTGCCCCTGGCCTGTGAGATAAGGAGGTTGGACAAAGTGTTTACATTCAGCTTTGATATGGATCAACTGACTCTAGAATTGTATGTGCTCATCCCAACAATGTACAGATGACTTATGTCATTGTCTTCTCCTTTGATAATTGCTGGTAAAGAATAAGACTTGATGAGTTATGTGGGAGCCATTTTCAGTAACCATTTGAGTAGGAATCTTGGCCAAATTAGTGGAGAGTTTTAACAGTGATGCATAACCCAAAGTGCAGCCATAGCACAAGGACAGTGATACTTACATGTCATAATCTAAGTCATCATATTCATGGTCTCAGTAAGTCTTTAATAAGTCCAAGTCTCATTTTCCCTCAGCATTTGCTGATCTGTGTTCTCTCTCAGTTCCGGGAAATTGTAAAAACAGCAGAAACCTCCAAATGTATTTGGAAAGGCAGTTGCCCAAAATGGGGGGGGGGTCTCCGTTCATGCTTACATTTGTCTACTGGCATGATTATTGGAGTACACCTCATATTTTCTTTCCTCAGTTAGGAACTTCTAGAGGGACAAGTCTATTTGCCTATTTTGTGTCCTTCTTAGTAATTAGCTTGTAGATAAATTGTGAACAAATATTTATTGAATTGGGTTCTCTCACAGCACTATTAGTCCTAGTAAATCTTTTCACAAATCATTCATCTTTTAACAATTCATCTTAAAATGGGTTGAGACATTATTAATAGCATAATAATGGGGACCATCTCAGGAACACATTTTTTTTTTATTTTCAGTCATAGAATTTATATTTTCACACAATCAAGTTCATGATTCAAAGAATAAATTAGGTGATATGTATTCATCTTTGTACTTGAAAATATAGTTAGGTATTTTTTAATGTGAGTGGATTCTGAATCAACTATATTTGTGAAAGCAGACTAGACACAGTTCTCCTTTTCCATGAGAAGTGAGTTTAAATGTGCATTGTCTTATGAGGGCATGAGTTCCTGTTGGATGCAATATGCTGCTGATTGGTGCTTCTTTGGTTATAAAATTCAGCCTGAAAACAACTTCATGTCTCCCTGGTTTACCAGGGGAATGGCATAATGCATTTCAGACACTGTTAGATGTGTGAAATTCTGCTTGGCTCAAGAAAGAAAAATAAATCCACAGGAGGAGTAAATGCTAATGAGAGATGCTTGTGATCTTGCTGAACCACCCCAACCCAGTAGCCTATGAACCATTTTGCTGTGGATATCGCTCTGTATAAATAAAACACTGATTGGCCAGTAGCCAGACAGGAAGTATAGGCAGGACTAACAGAGAGGAGTGAAGAAAAGGAGAGGAAGGCAGGGGAAGGAGACACCAGCTGCCCTTCAGTGAACATCATGTAGAGGCAACAGGTAAAGCCACAGAACACGTGGCAACATACAGATTAACAGAAATGGGCTGAGTATAAGAGTAAGAGCTAGAAAATAGTAGGCCTGAGCTAATGGCCGAGCAGTTTAAATAATATAAGAGTTGGTGTGTTTATTTTATAAGTGGGCTCCAGGACTGTCAGGACTTGGCAGGAGCTGGAGAGAAATTCTCCAGCTACACCATTGAGTCTGCAATTTTTAAGCATGCTCAATTTCTGGAGTTCTTGGTATTACCAAGCAATAATGAAGACAAAGATGTGGCCTTTCAGTTTGTGTTCTAGACATGGACATAAACATAGACATAAAAATAGACATAGATAAAAATAAAATTTGTTTCCTTTAAGAATAAATCAAACTACTACTTTGAATTTTTTTACATTTAATTTATTTGGTGTGTGTATGTGCATGTGCACATGAGCACATGCTATAACTTATGACATATGTGTGGGGCTTAGAGGACAATCTGCAGTAGACAGTTTTCTCCCTTCATCATGCAGGTCCCAAAAATTAAACTCAGTTCATCAGGCTTGGTGGAAAGTGCATTATCCTCTGAGCTATTTTATGGGCCTTGAATTACTTCTTTGCTCATATTTTGTGTGGCATTTGAGGCACTGGGAATGTTGGGGGATGTTTGGGGCATTTTACAGGAAGCATCAGCTCCTCAAGATCATTTGTATATAAGTCTCCTGGGAAGAAGGGGACAGATAAGGTGACAGCACACCAACATGGCTCATTTGGATTCAAAAGTGTCTAAGACACTCATCTTTGAAGTATCTGTACTCTAATGAGAGCAGGGCTTGGATTCATATTATTTGTCCTTTATTCTATGCTTTCAAAAGCACAAAGGATTGAGGGGGTATGATTTACTATAGGAAAGAATTTTAAAGAAAGGAAAGAAAAAGAAACGAAAGAAGGAAGAAAGATAAAAGAAAGAAAGGAAAGAAGGAAGGAAGAAAGGATCAGGCTGCATGTGGATCACCAGGCCTCTTAAAATTATGGGTAGATAATAGATTCAAGAAAGATTTGAAAGGCTCACCACTTCTGTGTTAGTTAGGGTTTCTGTTGCTGTGAATAGTCACCATGACTACTACAACTCTTGTAAAGGGAAAGTGTTTAATTAGGTCTGGCTTGTAGTTTCAGGGGTTAAGTCCATTATCATCCTGGCAGGAAGCATGGCAGCATGCAGGGAGATGTGGGGCTGGAGAGGTAGCTGAGAGTTCTACATCTAAATCTGCAAGCAACAGGAAGTGAATTGTCCTACTGGGCATGGCTTGAGCATATGTGAGACCTTGAAGCCTGCCGCCACAGTAACACACTTTCTCCAACAAGGCCACATCTACTCCAATATGGCTACAACTCCTAATAGTGCCACTTCCTATGGCTAAGCATTCAAACACACGAATCTATGCGGGGACATACCTATTTAAACCACACAACAACTTGTTAGCTTTGATGGCTCATATAGCAATTAACTGGGCCAGAGGGTACTCAGGTATTTGGTCAAACAGTATTCCACAAGTTTGTGAAAGAGTTTTGGGATTCAGTTAACATTTTAATTGATATATTTTTTTCCTTTTTCATTAATGAAGATGGGCTAACTTCATTAATCAGAACAACACAATAGCAACATCTACCCTTGCCCCAGTACAATGCAGTTCTTTACCTGTTGGCCTTGGGACTGAATTCATACTGTTGACTCTTTTGGTTCTCTAGTTTGCTTATCTGTAGAGTTGAGTTAGACTTGCCAGCCTGTGAATTCCTTATAACAAATCTCTCTCTCTCTCTCTCTCTCTCTCTCTCTCTCTCTCTCTCTCTCTCTCTGTGTGTGTGTGTGTGTGTGTGTGTGTGTGTCTGTCTGTCTGTCTCCCTCTTTCTGTGTATGTTTTGTTTTCTTCTGAGAGTCTGGATCAATATAGCATAGGAGTAAGTATAGGCAAATTATCTAGTCTCCCAAAAGCTCTTCCCTTATCTCTAAAAATTAAAAGAAGAGTATGATGATATTTTATTTGTACTGAAATGTGATTTTATTTGTATGTTAATAAATAAAGTTGCCTGGGGGTCAGAGCTAATAGCAAGCCATAGCAGAGCCAGGCGGTGGTGGTGCATACCTTTAATCCCAGCTCTTGGGAGGCAGAGCTAGGCAGATCTCTGTGTGTTCAAGGATACAGTCAGCATGGGGACACACGCCTTTAATCTTAATACCAACCATAGAAGACCTGGAGGTCTGTACAGATGGGCAGTGATGAGGAGGTCATGTGGTTGGGTTTACAACCAATGAGAAGGCAGAACAGAAAGTCTATATAAAGACAAACACACAGGAAGTATGTCTCTTTGCTGAAGAGGATAGCTGCAGCAGTGACGGTAAGGCTCTTAGCTCTGACCTCTTGGGCTTTCATCCCTGCATTGGCTCTGTGTTTCTTATTTAATAAGACGGTTGGTTATATCTACAGAAGAGATAATATTGCTCTTCATAATTGGGATTATATGTTATTGCATACAGGAATAAGATGCTTAAAATTAATATACAGTTCTAAATCATTGACCATGGTGATTCACTTAACCCTTACAATCATCCAGTGAGATAACATCCCCACTATAGCTAAGCAAAAGGAAGCACAAGGGTGTTTAGAAACCTATGGCTGTGTTTTTGTCCTGTATGTTGGACAATACTTTATATTCATTGAAACTCATAACCACTTTCCTGAGTATAGTAGAAGGGAACATCCTGGCTTATTTTGTAGCTAAATGGGGGCTTTTTGATTGATTTCAATCTAATGAACTATATATAGCAATGATGTTTGTGATTTCATGTCTGGCTGTTAAACACACTTACAAAAATGCCACATTCCCTCTTTCTCTTCCTGTGGTGAACTTGAGGTCATTGGGTGAGGATGGCAGAGCTATGAGGCTGGAACAGCCTGAGTCTTCCAGACAAGGCTTGGACAATTGGAAACAGAACCATATCAGAAATATCTATATTGTATTTTGAGCAGATGAACAATAATTTCTCACTATTTCAAGTCACTGGGATTTTATAATTTATTTGTTCCCACAACAGGGGTAAAACTTAGGCTGTTTAACAGTTTGGTTTGATCCAAATCATTCTATATGTAGAGATCTTGCTTTGAAATGGTGTGACATAATACGTTTCAGTTCCTAGTGTCAGGAAATATTAGATCTCTGGGGCTAAATACGTCATAGACCTACTATAGTACATGGAATACTATTATACCAAATATATAATGCCATATATAATATTTATATACATTATGTATCTTATATATCACTTATATAAGATATACAACATCTATTATATTGTTTATATATAATATATTACATATATTTTATAATTATATATATAAAATATACTATATATATAATACTAAATACTATTAGGCTAATGAAACATAGCAGTGTAGTAACTCCTAAAAACATAATGCCTCACCCATAGATCAGTGTCTTCCTCAGCCCTTATCAGAGAAGCTTCCACCTACTGTAGCTAGAGTTTTCCTGCCTGGTCCACAGTCAGGATAAATCTCTTTCACCTGCCAGTCCCACAGCCGCTCAGACCCAACCAAGGAAACACAGAGACTTCTATTGCTTATAAACTGTATGGCCGTGGCAGGCTTCTTGCTAACTGTCCTTATATCTTAATTTACTTCATTTCTATGAATCTATACTTTGCCACATGACTCGTGGCTTACCGGCATCTTTACATGCTCCTTGTCCTGGCGGCGGTTGGCAGGCTGGCAGTTGCTTGTCCTGGCAGTTGCTGCCTTCCTGCTCTTTTAATTCTCTCTGTTAGTCCCGCCTACTTCCTGCCTAGCCACTGGCCAATCAGTGCTTTATTAGCAACACATTTGCCATACAGAACATTCCACAGCAACCTACAGTAAATGGGAACAAATACAGGGACCCACAACTGGACAATGCGCAGAGAGTGAGAGACCTTGGAATGCTCATCCTAAATAGGATTTCTTCATCAAACTTCTCCCCTCAGGGCTCAGGGAACTTTTCAGAAGAAGAGGAAAGAATGTAAGGGCTAGTGGGGATGGAAGACATCAAGAAAATGATGCCTTCCAGACACAACATGACTAATGCATATATGAACTCATAGAGACTGTGGCAGCAGGGATAGGTTCTGCACAGGTCCAAGCCAGAGAGAGTCCCAGCACTGAGAGGGGGAAGTGGACGTTATCTCCTATCCCTAAACAAGACTCTATTTCCAACTTATAATTGCTTACAAAGGAAAATCAGCTTTCTCCAATAGAGTCTCATATTCAAGGGCAGACCCCATGCACAGCAGTAGAGTAATAGACAATGGACAATTCAAAACTAAGTCAGTAGTATTTGGGGAGTTTTATTAATTAATTAATTAATTATTTTACCTTACTGGTCTTTGATTATATATTATGATATTTTGGTTTCTGATTTTGTTTTTATGATCTCTCTCTCTCTCTCTCTCTCTCTCTCTCTCTGTGTGTGTGTGTGTGTGTGCATGCACATGTCTGCATGTCTCAGTCTCATGCTGTTCTTTCTGTTTTGTTTTCTTCTGGTTTGTTTATTTGTCTGTTTGTTTTCTAAAGAGTGTGTGAGAGAGAAAGAAGCCATGGAGTTCGGTGGGTGGTGAGGTGGGGAGGATGTAGTAGGAGATGAGGAAGGAGAAACTTTGATCTGAATATATTGTATGAAAAAACTATTTTCATTAACACAAATCAAACACGTAGCAAATGTAAGAAGAGTAATGATCTTAAGTAAAAACATAGAATACTTCAGTATTTGTTGATTGAATTGTGCCCAGCCCACAAAACAGTTTTGATTGTGAAGTTAAAATTAAAATTAAACCCATTAGGATATTTGATTTAAGCAAAGCTAAACACATTTCTTTATAGTTAGAACTCAACATGCTAATTAATTCATAGTGTAAATATACACAGAGGGGGAAACTGTGAAGAACACTCAGTATGACCCGTCCCAGTCCCATCGAACTTTGTGAAAAGCACTTTGGGAAGCTTATTTACAGGCAGCACACAGAGCAGG
>CABHPP010133125.1:0-39419 GCA_902168425.1 Peromyscus attwateri
AAGAAATTAATACAAACTCCTACACAAATATTTCAGTATGAAACATAAATGTCATGGTTAAGAAGTCCTCAAACACTACCTTGAAATGATATTTTATCTTCTTTTACAAGGATATGCTGCCCTCCAGCTTTGTATGAAGAAAAATAACATGCCTTGCCATAATTATCCCTCTTTCTCCTCAAGCTGATTCTTTCATAGAGAAAAAGCAGAAAGAATTCAAGGTTTTTCAAAATATATAAACTAACAGCAGCTCATTCACATTTTATATTTTACCTTTTCCTAAATATTTATCTCCAAAATTCATTATAAAATCTTTGAGCTTGAGATTCCTGTACATAGTCAATGTACAAGAACTAGACTGTGTACTAGATTTTTGGAGGCATCTTCTAGCCAGTTCTGAGTCAGTCTGTGAGAAAGCAAGATTGATCCTATAAATATAACCCCAGAGCACTTGCTCTAGATGTCACCACAAGGCCAGTTAATAGAATAGACTGGAATTTGAACAATGAGTAAGATTTTCCTGCAGAAGTTCTTTCAACTTGGGAACAAATATCTACTTTAAATCATCTTTTTTCATACAATTGTTAATAAAAATGTAGGCAATATAATATATAGATTAATTCCCTTAATAAATATATTGTAAGCAACTATTATTGGTAGTGCATAGGTGACTTGGGTAAATATAAAATCTTGGAATAAAGAGTTTCAAGATGAAGTAGGAGGATCAGAAGTTCAAGATCAATTCAGCTGCATAGCATGTTGAGGCCAATGGGACACATGAGACCTTATCTAAAAAAAATAAAATTAGAAACAAAACATAACAACAATAGAATATTAACTATCTAAATATCTACAATTACTCCTAATATTCAAGTTAATAAAAAATTCTCAGATTACTTAAGCCATTAGCATTTCATAATAATGAGCAGATGAATGGTATTTTCTTTGTCAAATTGAAAACAATTATTTGATCCCAGACATTTACTATTTATTATCTTATAGTGGTGTGAATTGAACCCTAGTCCTTGTGCATGTTAGGCAAGGTCTCTACTATTGAGCTGTAGTCCCTTTCTTCATATTAGTTTCCTGTTTATTCAAAGTCAAACGTTTCCAGACACTGATTAACACAGGCTGAATTAATTTTGGGAGTGTTCCAGCTCACTGTTAGCTAGATTTGTATACAACAAACTGCTGAGCTGTTCTTTAAATGTTACCTATGGCCTGTCCATTGTTAAAACCAAGTCCTATCATATTTTTACATGAATCACCAGTAGACCTTCAAAGAGGAATAATATTCTTCCAGATTATCATATATTAGTCCTGCAAAAAAAACCACAGTATTATACTTAGTAAAACCCTGTGTTTTATGCCAGTCTTATGGGCCAAATCTTTCGATGTACTCCTTATCAGACAAGGTACAGTTAATAAAAAGAAATTAATCCAGAAATTCTCAATACAGGTCATTTAACATAAAAACAACTCATACTAAAAAGGCAAACCAAAACCAAAACAAAACACGAGAACCACAAAAACCTCCTACAGGATCCAAGACTTCAGATCTAGGAGTATCACCAGAAAATAGAACTTTAGATGAACTCCTGTGTTGACCACATAGTTGGTGTAGGATCAAGGGTGATGTCAGCTGGAGGTGTAGAGTGGAGTCAGTGGGAGCAAAGTCATCAGAACTGTATTCTGCATTCTTGTGCCACCTTGGAAGTGCTATGTCTTTGTTTGAGATGTAGAAGAAACAGCTGCTAACAAGCTACTACTGCATGCTCTTGCTAGAAGCACACTCTAGCTCAGCTCGAGACAGGAGAGAGGCCCTAATCTGCTCTTCTGACCTAACAGTCTCAAGTCATTAACCCCTAAATGGTAAGACACTCTTAATAGAATGAGTTTGCAGATGTCTATCCCCAGTATAAAAGAGCATATTATAAAACTGGTGATTCTAACACGGGGCACACTATCTACAACAGCTTCCTCCACTTAAGATAAAGCTTTGCTTCTAGGTTCATCTGCTGCTCAAGCATCACCAATTGTTTTCTATTAGATTTGCCTCTGTCACCAGAACACATTCAAATTTTCCATTTTGGTCAACACAGCAAGATATTTTACAGCCCTGGAGTACAACCCTGTTTCTCCTTTATCATTGGTACATTACCTCTATCAATCCTTAGTTTCCCTTTCTAATTTGATTCAAAAAGACTTTTTTCATTATGCTAAATGCTTGTGTTTTGTGCATCTTAGAATATAGCCCACAGTACCTTTATGTGAAGAGTGGTTGGAATGTGTTTCTCATTTGCATTTGTATCTCTCTCAAGATCACAACAGTCTGCCTCTTTCTCCACATAACTATTGTTGTGCTAATTGTATCACCCACAAGCTCCCCCAGTTTAGAAATGATACCTCATTATTGTCTGCACATCCCAAACGTTAAATGGTCATTGATTGATAGAATTGACTAAATGGATGTATACAAAGATAGAAAAGCATTCAGGTCTTATGAATATATGAATTAATTTAATACCTTTAATCAGAAAGGCAGAGATTAGCTTTGTCAGAATATACATTTCTAAGTTTCTGTACTTTCTGTCTTGTTGCTCTTCCATGATGATTAATATTTCAGTGGTTACAAGCATCTAACTCTCAAAAGTTCCAGAAGTGCCCCTGTCCAGTTGATGTTGGAAATCACAAGTTATTCCTTTTTCTTTACTCCTTTATGATCATAATGACATGTAAGCCAAGACATCGGAAAGCTGCGTCCCCACCTACGTGATATCCCAGTAGTTTCTCTCTGGCATCTATCCTGATTCTGCAGAAAAGGGACGTCCTGCCAGCTGTCATGTTTTTCCATAGCATAGCAAAAATCTATGGAACTAAATATGCATCCATTGTTCTTGTTATCTGCAGATGGGTAGAGTCCCCAGGAGAAAGGACACATTGAATTACCTATCAGTTCCAGGTTTGATAAGGTGGACTCAATGCTTCATGAATAATGCCACAAATAATCTCAATTTCTTTTTGATCACTGAGAAAATAATATTCTCTCTTGATACCACTAATATCTAAAATTTAGCTGACCAGAGAGAAGTCACCTTAAAGATAAACCTCATCCATTTGGATGTTGATATTATAAATAAGCATTTATAATATAAAACTAAAATTATGACATGAGACCAAGCAAGACTCAGATGAATTGCAGGGTTGTTAAGTCTCTGGGTGTAGAAATGCTGAGCATGCTGCCACCAATCATGAGCTCATTGAATTAAAAATCAGTTTTATTCATTTACTCTCAATCTTCATTTTGGACCTAAGCCTTAAAAGATTATGCATGTGCTGGTAGAAGACATCAAGTTACAGAAGCTATAAATTGTAGGAAACCACTAAATACAGATTTCAAGATTAAGTGATCTTATTGTCAGTATTCCATAAAGCTTTGGTTTTGTATATGTGTCGACAGCATGCTTTCTAATGCACAAAGTTTTCTCCCTAATTGCTGGGCATCATGAACTCTTTGTGAGCTGTTTCTTGGCCATGTTTAGTTCTTCTTCGGGGAACTCTGTATTTAGGCCCCAGCCCAGTTTTTAATTGGACCATTTGCTTCTTTGACTGTTTGTTCTTTAAGTTCTTTGATATTAATTCATTAACAAATTATTGGTACTAATCCTCTGTCAGATGTAGAGCTGGCAAAGAGTCTGTTTCATTCTGTGGGTTTCTTGTCCCTCCATTGCTGTTTCCTTTGCTTTACACAAGCTTTTTAGTTTTATGAAGTCAGTTGTTGGCCTTAATTCCTAGGCAAACCAAGTCCTGTTCAGAAAGTCCTTTCCTACCTGTCTATTTTATAGGGTGCTGCCTATGCTTTGTTCTGATAGTTTTAGCATTTCTGGTTCCAAATCGAGTTATTTGATTCATTTGGAGCTAATTTTATGTGCAGAGTGAGAGATTTGGGTCCAACTGCATTCAGAACTGATAAGTTAACCAAAACAACTGACAACAAGTGCTGGCCAGATTTGGGGGAAAGGAAAAGACTTGTTCACTTTTTGTGGGAATGCAAACTGGTCAACCACTCTGGGGATCAGTATGGAGAATCTTCAAAAAACTAGAAAGAAATCTACCATATGACCCAACTATGCCACTCTTTGGCATATGCCCAAAGGATCTGGCATCCTACCCCACAGACGCTTGCTTGGCAATGTTTGTTGTACCTTATTTACAATAACTAGGAAGTAGAAACAACCCAAACTCCCTTCAACAAGTGAAAGGACAATGAAAAATGCTGCATAGACACAATGGAATACTATGTAGCTATAAAGAAAAGTGAGATGACATTTGAAGGTAAATAGATGGACCCAGAAAAGATCATACTGAGTGAGTTACCCAAGACCCCATGACAAATACCGAATGTTGTCTCTAATCTGAGGTTCCTAGATCTAAGTCTTTGGATGTAAGTATAAAACATGGAGTAACTGTAGAAGGCAGGAAAGTATAAAGGATCCGTAGCATGGGGTTTGAGAGGGAAATAGCAGGATACAGGCAATATTCAATAGGGAAAAGAAAAACAGGGAAAGGAGCAGAGATCCACCTAGGGAAGGGGAGGGAGAACGATACAGAAGGAAAAGGAGGGAGGAAGAGAAAATAACACCAAGGCCGTCAGATGAAACCTCAAGGAATCCTATTTATTTTCACCTAAACTATTTACAATACATATACATGTATGGTTTAATACACAAACCTGTGTTAATGTATCTATAGATTGGTATTAAATAAAGTCATGCCAAGTGGGCTGACAATGCTCACCATAAAAACCATACATTAACAAAAACCCCAGTACCAGGCACAAGAAACCTTTTGAGTGATTAGTCAGGATACTTTAAGTAACTCGCAAAACGATGTAGACCATTGCTGCTGCTCTTGGCTGCCTCCCAAAAGGTTAAAGGTACAGTCCTATTGCTGAAGACACTACACACCTAGGATATAAGATTCATGTGATTCCTGCTGGATCTAACCTGAAAGCCTTGTTTCTGTGGTCTAGCTTACATAGTATGAAAAATTACTGTGCATGCTTCTAAGGGAGGGAAGCAATTAACGGTCTTTTCCAGCTGTGACCCCTATGAATCGCAACAGTGACCAGCAGGGCAGGATATCTGTAAAGGGGCAATAAGGGGCATTCACATGATGACAATGAACAGCTGATTGGACAAAGACCCACTCAACAGGATGGAAATCATGTCTGGTACCGGAAACTTAGCCAACTTACTGGTACTAGTGAAGTCATGGATTTAGAAGCAAATCTACTACCACTATTTTGATAGACAAGCACAATCCCTAACTGCAATCTAAGTCTCATCCTCATGCCCATAGATAGTGAAGCCATCACTACTCATCAAAGAAGCTTCCCCTAACAGCAAATGGAAAACATCCCTGGAAACCACAGCTCAACACAATGGAGAGATCACCAGGCGATGAGGAGCCCAGCCCCAGTGGACACATCTGCAGCATCTCCTTCATCTGTGGCTCAGGGAACTCTGTAGGAGAGTAGGATAGAAAGACTGTAAGAGCCAGAATACCAGGAAGTCTGCTGTTAGACTGTGTCTGCTAGAAATGGCTACATAAACAAAACCCAAACAATGACGATACAAATAGTGCTCCCCCCGCCCCTGCCTCTTGAAAGAGGAAGAATTAGCCTCTTTCGGGGATGAACCTTCCAACTGATTATCCTAAATAAGTGGTCAGCCTTGAAATCATACATACACTACCACCAAAAATGGACTTAGCAGGTTGTATTTATAAATTTGTGCACACACATACACATATATGCATACATATATATGTATACATACATACACATATACACACATATAAAACAGTAACCAAAGAAAAAATGGCTACTACTTTGAGAGGGGGAGGGAGACATGGGTGGGATTGGAGGGAGGGAATGTTGGAGGGCCTGGAGGGAAGAAAGTGGGAAGTGATATAATTAGTTAAAATGCATTAATTTTACCATGCAAAATTATTATGCAGTGAGAGATATGTTTCAGAATTAACACTACTTAAAACAGATGAAAGACAGTTAAAGCCAAGTGATTACAATAAAGAATGCCCTTTGCAATCAATTCCTTAATGTGTCTCAAAGCTCCATGTGGTATATTGATCTGTATTTGACATTTTTGCAGCTGCTGCTTAGATGCAATATATTTGTACCAGTGACTGAAATAAACATGAAGAAGCCCATGTAACTAAATTTCTTTTCAGTTATAGTTTTACCTACAGTTTGACGTTACATCTGGATGCTGTGGTTCTAAAAGCACATTAGGGACACAGAGATAAGCCTTAGATCCAATTTGAGTGTTATTGGGCAGGAAAACATTCAAGAGCCTGCTTTTTCCTCAGAGTACCAGCTGATGATGAGTGGCAGGTCCCTGTTACATGTCTTCGTTTGCTCTAATGAGTCTGAAAATGGCATCCCAGTTTAAAGTGCCTTTGGAAGATTATCAACCAGAGAACTCTGGTTGTTTTTAAAGGGACTTAGTAGCAAAGAAGACAATGTTTATTGTGAAAATACATAATATTGATGTCCCAGCAAGCTATTTATAGAGAAGAAAAAAAATCACAATGTGTTTGATAGCAACAGCAGCACAGCAAACTAGAAGTCTGAACAAATAAAGAGTCTCAATGAGCCTCAGGAACAGAGCTCAGGTTTCAGGGTGTGGATTAAGTGAAAAAAAAATTTTTTTTTTGAGACAGGGTTTCTCTCTGTAGTTTTGGAGTCTTTCCTGGAACTCTCTGTAGCCCAGGCTGGCCTTGAACTCACAGAGATCCACCTGCCTCTGCCCGCCCTCCCCCCCCCCCCCATGCTAGGATTAAGGGCGGGTGCTACCACTGCCTGGCAAGTGAAAATATTTTAATGAACTCATCACATACAATTCTTACTGAAAACTTTTACTGAATCTTTCCACTGGTTATCTGCTAAAAGGTTATACCAAACCCAAACAACAGCAATAATTCCATAAAGAGATGGAAAACAGGGAATTCGTGAATATATGATGTGTACTAGTTCCGTTTCCTATTACTATGACGATATACTCTGATAACAGCAACTTAGAAGTGAAGGGATTTATTTGGCTCACAATTCTTGGGTACCACTTATCATCGAAGGGAGGCCATGGAGTCTGGAGGTGGAGAGTTGATCACATCACTCTCACAATCAGAAACAGACAGCCATGAATGCGTGAATGGTTGTACTCACCTTCCTTCTCCATTATTAAACAGTGCAGGACATTCTGCCTGGAGAAGATTGTCACTGACACTGGGTGAGTCTCTGCACATTAATGAACAGAATGACAATAATCTCCCATAGACATGCTCACTGGCCAACTGGCTCTAGAAAATCTCTCAATGAGCTGGCTTTCCCGGTGACTCTAGGTTGTGTCGGGTTGACAACTGACTACCACACCATGTACATACCATGAGGCATGTTCCCTGTTTTCTATAAGACATACTTTAGCTTAATGAATCTGGGTATACAGGAGGCAAATAATGTTTTCTGTTGCTGTGTTCTCGGCAGCTTTTCCTCGGCCCTCTCTTTCATCTCCTTTTGTGGCTCCAGTCCTCTCCTTCTCCCTCTCCCTCTCCTTCTCATTCCACCAACCCTTCTCTAGTTCTGGGTTCCTCCTTCCTTCACCCCTACTGCCCTGTCTCTAAAGATCTCACGGACATTATATTCCATAGAAAAATACTTCTTACATAAGCTTCCCAGAAGACTGAGCAAGGAAAAAGGGAAGTGAGTGCCCTTTCCAGAGCCTTGAGTTTACACAACAAAGACCATTTTCTGCTTGTTTGTATTGCCCTTGCTCTTTTTAACATTGCTGATAAGCAGAAAGCCAATGTTCTTAACACAAGCAAAGATGCAGCAATGGGTTTTGCCAGGGAACATTAGTTCTGAGTTGGTTTGATGGAGTCACCGACCTAGAAATAGGTTAGGGTCTCTAAGCAATGACTAGAAACGCAGTTCTGGAGTAAGGAGGAGGCTCTGCTTTCTATCTACACATTCACTGGGTGTCTAAAGAGCAGCATGAAGACAACATGCTCAAGGAGCAATACATGGAAGACACTCATAATATTGAAGTAGACAAAGAAATGTTATGGAAGAAACAGAAGCAGGGAAAGCAGATTTAAGAAAATGCCCAGATATCAAGGAACTGAGAGGTGAGAGAAGGGAGAGTTTAAGGGAGACTCTGGCAGAAGCTCCAGGTAGTGTGACAGTAGAAGGAAACACCCAAGGATTTCAGCTCTTAGCTAAAAAGGAGTTTTTGAGACAATTTACTGCTTGTTCAGGATCAAAGACCAAAACCTGAGTAATAAATAGGAAGGAGTAAATGAGCATAACAGACATGGGGTAAATTTTTAAATAAAAAGCAATTAGGAGGAACAGAGATGGTCTGGCGGAGACAATAACAAGCGTGATGCATTTTGTTTCATTTCTCCTTAGAGACATGCTAGATGGAATTCATTGTCAGAGGCAGGTGAGGTCACACAGAGAAAAGGACTGTACAAATAAGAGAAGAGGAAACTGATGAGGTGTGTGGAAAACAGACCGAACTGGATGAAGACTATCCATGAAAGCATTAAATCTAAATGGGGAAGAATCCTCATCACAGGAGCAGAATGCAAAGGATGGCCATGAAGGCTAGCTTTGAGAGCTTCTAGCAGGTACATCAGCAAGGATCAGTGAAGCAGCAGGTGGGCATCTCTAGAGTAAATTCTGTAATGCTTTTTAAGACTTACAGGTCTTGGTTAAATGTGATTCACCTACAATGTTGTTGTTATGATTGCAAATGGAAATGGATAAAAAGAAGAACTAGACATGAAAGACAGCTTAGTTTAGGATTGCACATTAGCCTAAGGAAGGCCAGTGTGGGCGCTCAGCACTGTCTCTACCTTCCTTTAGCACCAGAACTAGATTCTCATTTGAGCCCATAGCTCTCCCTTGCTCCTTCCCATGCTCTCCTGTTGAATGCTTTACTTTGGTCTCCATGTTTCCAAGCCAGAAAAACTCTTCTCTCCAAGCATGTTGAAACTTGGAGTAGCGTTGCATGAGAGCACAGAATGACATTTAATATAGAGAAATCCATTTTATTCATTGTTTCCGAGAAGATAAATTCAAACGTCTAGACGTAGTCAAGTGTACTTCTTGCATTGTGCATGAACGTCTAGTCTGCCTCCTTCACCAGATATTAATTTTTCAGGTCCAAAATATGTATTAAAATATTTATAATCTGTGCCTTTAAACTATTTTACTTACTTGGAGTTTCTGAAGAGTGTTTTATTCTTTACCTTTTATTTAAAATAACAACAACAAAAACAAACAAACAGACATCCAGCAAACCCTTTTTATTTATTTATTTATTTATTTTTTGTATGTGAAAGGGTCTCAGAACATAACCCAGGCATGCCTGTAACTCAAATCCTACTTGGTTTTTATTCTATTTTTTAATTATGTTCATGTGTGTGGGTAAATGCACATTAGTGTCAGTGTTTATGGCAGTCAGAGGTTCTGATCCCCTTGAATAGTGCTACTGGAGTGGTAGGTGGCAGCGAGCTGTCCTACCTGGGAACTAGGAACTAAATATGGGTCTTGTGTGGGAGCAGCATGTGCTCTTAACCACTGAGCCATCCCTTCAGCTCCATCATGCATTTAATTCTATATTGATCAGGCAGAGGCATGCTACACAGGGAGTTTTCACATATATATATTTCATATATATTAATATATTAATATATATAATATGATATATATAATAGGGCAGGACTTTTTCTGTGTGTTCTAATGTGTTTCCATATTATCAGCATCACTTTTACTTGCTTTTGATAATGTATGACTATTTAGTGGTCTGTGAAGTGATAAGAAACCCCATGTTACAAATACCTTACTGTTAATCTTAGTAGTAAGAAAATGTTTCCATGAAGGCCATTGTAGCACATGCCTTTAATTCCAGCACTTTGGAGGCAGAGGCAGACAGATCTCTGAGTCTGAGGGCAGGCTGGTTTACAAAGAGAGTTCCAGGTGAACCAAGGCTGCACAGAGAAACCCTGTATCAAAGAAAAAAAGAAAGAAAGAAAGAAAGGAAGGAAGAAAGAAAGGAAGAAAGAAAGAAAAGAAAAGAAAGTATTTCCAATATTAATTCTATCTGAATGAAATACTCAGATTCTGCAAAAACAAATCGCATAAGAACAAAAGGTATTCAAGGAGTAACTGAGCAGATATATCACAATTGTCCAGAATTGTCGAGGACATCTTAACACAATCAAAATCTATGTGTTCTTAGATATCTTTAGCTTATTTAAAGTTATTTAAGAAAGGTCAAATGCACCAGGCGGTGGTGGTGCACGTATTTAATCCCAGCACTCAGGAGGCAGAGCCAGGCAGATCTTTGTGAGTTCGAGGCCAGCCTGGTCTACAGAGTGAGATCCAGGACAGGCACCAAAACTACACAGAGAAACCCTGTCTAGAAAAGCAAAAAAAAAAAAAAAAAAACAAAAAACGCAAAGCAAAACAAAACAAAACAAAAAAGATCAAATGCATGGTTTAATTAATACCTAAAATTCAGGACTGTGTTTAGTAAAGAACCTGGATCAGTGGTGGATGGCTTATGACTTACATTAGTTTACAAAACTTACAGACTTCATAACCAATTTTTGTCTTTAAGAAATATTTAAGGTCTTAGTGAAAAATTAGAATTCACTCTTATGGAAATTCATTTAAAAATCCCTCGTACTGGTTAGTAGTTAGTTCTATTGACTCCCTATTGAAGTATTTTAAGTACTGATCTGATTGATTTACATTTACCAGAAATATATGCACATATGTGTGTATATGTATATAATTTATTATTTAGCATATATATTCATAATTATCATCACATGAATATTATCAATTTACTGGTCTGCTGATTTCTTTCATTGATTAAAAATTAGATGGATAAAAGCATTTTCTATGTTTCTAAATATAGCTCAATTTTTATAAGCATCCAAATTCTGACTGTAGGTAAGTTTCTATAAAAGATTTTCTATGGAAATAGAGTATTCTTTAAAAGGATGATGTCAATCATGCATTCACAAATATATAGGAATCCAGTCATTTATCCATCTAGGGCTTGCAACTGTAGATGAACAGTCTTATTAAATAAGAAACACAGAGCCAAATGCAGAGTTAAAAGCCCAAGAGGTCAGAGCACTAGCTAAGCGCAGAGACTAAAAACCTCCTTCTTACCCTTCGCTGCCACCCAGACAACAGTGGCAGCGAAGGGTTAAAAAGGATTTTAGTCTCTGCGCTTAGCTATTGCTCTGACCTCTGTAGCACGAATCTGAAAAGTTCTTATTAATAAAATCAAACCTGAGGCCAGTTATTGAGGTCAATGCTGGAAGATCAGAGAAGCAGAAGAAGCCACAGCCACCTCACCTCGCCAATTCCTCAGCTGATCCTGTTTCCTCAAACTGGAAGCCTCTCAGTCCTCATCCAGAATGGGTCTCAGCTGAACTGTTGCTCAGAGCCTAAAAGCTTAACCAGGCCAAAAGCTGAACTAGCCAAATGCTCCTAGTTCCTGGTCTTCACACCTTATATACCTTTCTGCTATCTGCCATCACGCCAAGAAGTGAGTTAAAGGCTCACTTCTTGGGATTAAAGGCGTGTGTCACCATGCCTGGCTGTTTCCAATGTGGCCTTGAACTCACAGAGATCCAGAGGGATTTCTGCCTCTGGAATGCTAGGATTAAAGGTGTGTGCTACCACTGCCTATCCTCTATGTTTAATATTGTAGTTGTCCTGTTCTCTGACCCCAGATAAGTTTATTAGCATGCACAATACCACCACAGACGGTGTTTCTTATTTAATAAGACTGGTCATCTACATGCAGCAACAGGTAATTTAGTCCTAGGCACTAGACAATCATAGTAACATGTACATATGGCTTGAGTTCTAACTCTGAGTACATTGTTCTTCATCTAATAACATTACTATGTGCATCTCTCTACACACATGAAATGAAAGGATGATTATACCAACTCCAAAAATATTGTTGTAAGATGAAAGGAGATAATGCAATGTGATATCTTGAAACTTCCCAGTCTAAACTTCCTCTATTACTTCTGTGGCCTTTTCCTTTTTATTGTTCTGATACGTATCAACATTTATAAACAAACACTCAAAGATACAAACAAGTAGACATGTTTAAGCATGCATCCATGCAAGAGTGAACTGAAGAAGTATGGACATTCAGCATGTCCAGATCTTCAGAACATACAAAACACCAAATGCTGAAGAAACATCTAAGCTTTGCCTATTTTTTTAAAAAAGTCTCAGAAAGGGCTCCTGGCTATAATTTTAGACAAAGTTATCAAAGAGACAAAACAAAAAAGAAAGAGAGCCTGGAACAATTAGGTTTCTGCAGGCCTATGAGGTAGACTGGTAAGAACAGGTAATTAATTAGCACTGAATTTTCTAGCAAAATCGACTAAGTAAAACTTCCAGATGCATTGTCTCATGTCATAACATAAAATTTATAAAGACATATGTAAAGGAAAAGACCAACATATATGATAAAATATGTATTTTACAATAAGGTTCATTTAATTTTGACTATATCTTGACAAGAATACAAAATCAACTCTATGGGCTGGAGAAATGGCTCAGGCAGTAATGTGATCTCCAGCACTCATGTAAAATGCATGTGTGTTGTGTACATGTGATTCCAGAGGTAGGAAGAAGAAACGAAACGATGTGCTTCGGGCACTCTGTCCAGGTTGTCTGGTTCACTCAGTGAATGCTGTCTCAGAACACAGGCAGGCTGTGTCTATGTATTTAGGAACACAGCATTTAATGAAAAAGGAGGTCTTGAATGTGAGAGAAAGCAAGGAGGGGTCTAGAGAGGATTTGGAGGAAGGAGAGCAATGAGGTAATTATATTATAACCTAAAAATTGTTTTAAAAAATAGGCAGATGCAAATATCCAGTGCCAACCTCTGGCTTCTCAGGCATCTGTGTACGCAAACATGAAAATGTATACATGCATACAGCAAAGCAATCCCCAATGAAAAATACTAAAAACATTTTTAGGCAATGTCCCACTATGTAGTCCTGGCTGGTCCAGAATGCACACAATCCTCCAGCCTCTGCTTCTGCCTCCTAGGTGCTGGGATTACAGGTAAAGGCCACTATGCCCAGCTCATCAAACTTTTCAAGTGCTATGTTTCTACAAGAAATAAAGACATTGATTAATCCTATTTTAGTTTTTGTATAAACATGTGGATTAGAAGTCAAAATTCTATTTTTTGAAATTTAAGGCCATTGAAAATTATCATTGATACTTGACAGTTTGTTACACTATCTTTAAATAATGTTTCTGAAATAAGACTTTTGTTAGAAGACAATGAATCTGTTGCTAAGCTGTGGACAGTGATTTCAGCACTCCATATAAATGGAACAATTATGTTCTTTTGTTTCATTTTTAATGAAGATGTATTGGCACTTGTTCACTCTCAAATTACAGGTCAACGAACCTTAGTAGGGAATGGGCAACAGGAATGATTACAAATCAAACTAACTGTGTCCTAAACAACATCACATATTTTCAAATCAGTCGCTCTAGTCCAAAAGAGAAGGAGGAGGAACTGAAACATGATTCTCTTCTTTTCTAGATTGGCATCGAGGCAAAGGTTGCTGTGTTTGGTCCATCAGAGAGCCATGTGAAAAACCATGCCTCAGAGCTTTCCTGAGAGCCAGCCTATAGAGCAGTCCTAGAACTATCTAATTGCAGGCCTCAGTCTGACCTAAAATCAATGATTGAATATTCCTATTTAGTGTTTTCATGTAGGATTCCTCTGATGCTCAGTGAGAAATTTCTCAACCATATGCTGTGAAGTACATGACAAATCTATCTTCAGGCTGTCTTATGAAAAACACTGACAAAATTGCCCTCAAATTATTAGTCACCATAATGTTTCAAACACAGATGAGCATTTCAATAATAGCTTACGATAATTGTATCAACCAGAAATATGAAAATATCTACTACAAGTATGAAATTCTCAAATTCAAGTATAATATTTTAAAATTATATATTGAAATGATGAGTTAATGATTATTGTAAAGAGCTGGGACACAAGCCAATACAAAATGTGTAATTTAGATATAAACACAGACAGAACGACACAGAATCAAAGAGCAGCATATCAAATGGACAAAGTGCAGCACTAATCTACAACATTCCTCTTTAGTTTTCTCTACCAGGAATTATCTACAACACAAATCTTGAAATTATAGGAAAAATACTTAATACTAATATTACATACTGCTTGGAAGTTAAATATTTTCATTACTTATACAATAAATTGAATTTTATTAAATATTTAACATAAGACACTGCTAGGTAAAATATTCTCAATTCAAAACATAATACTTAAAGTGATTATATATTAAAATGACGAGTTATTAAAATGGTATGTGTCTTCTGTATATTTTCCTCAGTTTATTTTGTAGTCTTCTCTACAGGCTCTGTACTCTTTTTTTTTTTTTTTTTTAATAATCTGCTTAACATTTTCAGTGGATTTTAATCTTTACTTCTAACAGGTTTTTCTTCTTTTTTCTTATTTCTTTTATTCATTATAGAAATGATAGTTTTCAATATAACACTTTCTCTGATAGTTTGAATGATAATGCCCACCCCCTGGGCTCATGTATTTGAATATTTGGTCCCCAGTTGTCAGAATAGTTTAGGAAGGACTTGTAGGTGTGGTCTACTTAGATGAGATCTGTCCCTGGAGATGGGCTTTGAGTTTTAGAAAGTCTAGTATCATTCCCAGCTAGCTTTCTCTGCACTGTAATTGTGTCTCAAGAAGTGAACGCCCAGCTAACTGCTCCAGTGACATGACAGTCTGCCATGCCATGATGGTTATACACTAACCCTCGGAAACCTTGAGACCCAAAGAAAACTTATTTTATAAATTTCCTTGGTCATAGTGTCTTACCACAGTAATAGCAAAACAACGAAAACATTTTTCCATATGTGTGTAACATATACTCCATTCCAACTCATACCCTTGTCTTCATTAGAGTTTCTATTGTTGTGATGAGACACCATTACCATGGCAATTCTTGTAAAGGAAAGCATTTAATTAGGGCTGGCTTGCAGTTCAGAGGTGCAGTCCATTGTCATCACGGCAGAAATCATGGCGGCATGCAGGCAGCCATGGTGCTGGAGAGAGACTGGGGGCTGTAAGTCAGGACTGATGGGTAGAATGAAGAGAGAACACCACACTGGGCCTGGCTTGAGCATCTGAGACCTCAAAGCCCGTCTCCAGTGACACACTTCCTCCTACAAAGCCACACCTACTCCCAAAAGCCACACCTCCTAATAGTGCCACTCGCTATGGGCCCATGGGGACCAGTTCTATCCAAACCACCACACCTTCACTACCATTGTCCTCACTCCCCACTCTAGTCTGTTTCCTCTTCCAAATAGTCTCCCTTCTTCTCTTACATGATACATATTTTTTAAATATAGGTTCTTTGCATGAGACATAAGTAATATTTATCTTCCTGAGTGTGGTTTAGTTTACTTAACATGATGGTCTCCAGTTCTGTCCATTTTCAGGCAAGTTCAATGCTACCATTTCATCATCCTTTTGCCTGAAAATTCAATTGCTACTATATATAAATTGTAAATTGTAAATACTACAGCAATAAACATAAATTCTCAGGTAATTTAGACTCCTTTGGGTATTTATTTTCCTATGAATGATGTAGCTAGGTCATATGATAGTCATATTTTTAGTTTCTGGAGGGACTTCCACATTGATTTCCATTGTGATTGTATTAATTTATATTCTCACCAGCAGCATGTAACGGTTTCTTCCTCCCACATCCTCACTAAAAAATGTTCTTTTTAATTAAAATATTTTTCATGCAGTATACTTGACTCCATTTTTGCCCTCTCCAACTCCTTCTAGATCTCCTCCTCCCTGTCCACTCAAATCCATGTTCTTTCTCGCTCTTGTTTTACATTGTTGCTTATCTTCCTAATGCCCTCTATTTGACCAAGGTGAGGTGGAATCTCCGTGAATTTGATTAGTATTTCTCTGATGTCTAAGAAATCTCCAGCAAAATTTTAGGGCAGAGACAGACCAATAGGCAGGAAATGGGGGGGGGGTCAATAAATGAAATATTGATGGATTCTATTTCCTAAGTACCATCTTATTTAGGCAAATACCTTACTTGCTTTTATACTAACTTTGTTTCTCTGCATCCAGATGACTGTCATCTTTGGTTCTAACTGAATCCTCCCTCCACCCAACACAGATAAATACCTCATATAAAATGGAAAAAAAATTAAAATTGTAGTACATTTCAATAGCAGGATCCCCACCAACACCTCCGAACGGCACATATACACACACAGAAGCATCGGACTCCTCTGTCTTCCAACGTTGAAGTGGAACTGTGAAGTGGGTGTGACCTGCCTCAACTTAGCTACTAAACGAGGAAACGGGAATAGCTTGCAGATGTTCTGAGAGTTCATTTCTATGCCCCTTCTTGTTTGTTTCACATGGTGTCTGCACTATTTGACTCCTCTAGGGTTTGAACCAAATCCTTTATTGTGAATCTGCCTTCATCACACTCCATGAAGTGTGTGACACAAATGATTCTTTGGTTATATCTAGAACATACAGACAGAAGAAGTGAAACATATTTCAGCAACATTTTGTCTATAAGAGGCATAATCTATAATCAAGACATCTTTGGGGGATATATTTTTAAACATTTTATTTATTTATTTTTTTATTCAGTATGAGTTTGAGTGAGTGTGTGTGCACGAGAGTGTGTGTGTGTATGTGCGTGTGCAGTTGTATAAGACTAATTGGGATTGTAAGGTTGTGGCTTTAAAGGTTGAGAGGAAGAAATCTAAAAGGGAAAGTTATGTCTGCTGTAAACAGTATCAAAGACTTCTGCTAAGGAAAGAAATGCTCATTTTTGTGATGAGTCATCTTTTCACTAAGCATCTTTATAACATTCCAGTCTGTTATGCTTAAACTTAAAAATCATAAGGGCTGTTAGGTATCTGAGAGCCTAGCAACAAGGGGATTGTTTTAAGCCATTTGTTACTTTGCTTGTAAAACAAAGTCCTTTATATAGAAATGGGAAAAACAAAACGGTTCTCTTATGAATCTTCTAATTTATATTTCTGGCATTCACTCTTTCCTGGTTGAACTATTGTTGACATGTATACTTGTTTCTGAAGAGTTGTTCTTTGACTTGGTAAAACATATGTTGAAAGTATACACATATTAACCTGGAACACTTATGTTAAAGTAATGAGATTATACTGAGACCTTGACAGTCACCTTAATGTAATTATATTATCATTAGTAAATGTGAGTAATACTACCTGTAGAATAAAAGTATTTTTCCAAGCTTACATATGTGAATAGCTTAAAAACAATCAAATGATCCTGAAGAGGTGTGTGTGAATGTGTGTGCATGTGAGCAAGTGTGTATGTATGTGTAAGATATGCCTGAATTCCTTTTTAGCCCCTCTGTCCATAGGCATGTATTCTATAACCTCAGTGAATGGCTGAAATAAAGGATAGCACCAGACACTGTATATCCTATTTTTTTATAAATATACTTTCTCATAATAGCTTAGATTATTTATTAGGTACAATAACGGATCAATCATGAAGGTTCACCAATGAGTTTATCAACTTGTCTGAAGGTTGTGAAACATTTCAAAAATTTACACATTTTCTGCTCTTCCCATTTCTGTTCCACTCAGAAATTTATACACAAATGTTTATGGCCCTTTCATTCACAGTTGTCAATACTTGAAATTGAATTTGATGTGCTTAGGAAGGTAAATGGATAAACTATGGCAAAATAAATGAGATTTCAAATGAGATGTGATGGGAGAACCTTAAATTACATATTGTCAAGAGAAAGAAGCCAATCAGAAAAAGGCTACATATTGTATGATTCAATTTGTATGACATTCTAGAAAAGGCAAAGCTATGGAAACAATGAAAATATCAGTGGACTGCAGATGCTCCAGGGTGGGGTGCAGGAAGGACGGTGAGTAGGTGAACCACAGAGAATTTTTAGAACAGACAAACTATTCTATATGACATCGTCATGCTGGATATGAGTCATCATACATCTCTCAAAACCCATAGAATGAACAACGCAGAGCCAACTTCAGGATGCACTGTGTGCTTCGGCTAATAACGCAGCAATGTTAATGTCATCTCATCAGCCGTAAGGAATGCACCATGCTAACAGGCCATGCTAATGACACAGAACTTGAGGGGAGGAGAAGTGCTGCGTGAGTATATGGGAACTTTCTGTTCACTTTGCAAACATGAAACTATTAAAAATGAAGTTTATTAAAAATAAAAAATATATTTGTGTTTCTAATTTCTATTACCCAATATTGTGAAAGAGAAAACCAACCCTTTAGAAAAGTAGTCTTTTCATTTTCATCTATACATTAGTTCACCTTAGCACTGTAGACTCTTTCAGCCTGTGATGTTCCAGTAAGAGATCGCTTTTCATTCCTTCAAGGTCAAGCTGCTATTTCTGCCTTCGATTTCATTTCTATAGCATAAGCACCTCATGGCATCAGTGCAGTTTCTGCCAGTAACAATGTATCTGTTATTTCTAGTCTTTTCTATTCAGCACATATCATAGATGAAATTATTACCTTTAAAATGAAAACTTAATTGCAAACATTATTATTTTGTCACCTTGGGCATTACCTCAACTTGAAAGTCTGCCATGAGTTATTGTCCCTACTTTCTACCATTCAATCAATTTCCATCAATATACCTCTCACCTAACTATCATTTCAACAAAGTGACTTTTTATGTCTCACAAGGACATAATTTGTGAACACTAAATATTTGAATTTTCAATTATTCCCCAATTCATCCTCCTCTACATTCCATTATTTCAGGGATTTAATAATAAAAAGGAAAGTTCACCAAGACTGACATGGTGACACATGTCAGTAATTACACTTGGGAGCTAAAAGCAGGTGGATGTTTGTTAGTTCAAGGCCTGCCTGGTATACGTAGTTCCAGTCCATCCCAAGCTGTATAGTGAGAACCTTGTCTCAAAAAAAAAAAAAAAAAAAAAGAAAGAAAGAAAAAAAAAAAAAGAGCCACCGAGTGTCTCTTTTTGCATGAAGTTGAGAAAGATGTTAATATGTTCTTATCAACTCATGAGATAAATAGCTTTATAAAAGAAATATCAAATAGCCAAACAACCACATAGTCACAAACTTTAATGAGCCAGTTAAACAACACTCCATGGTCTAAGACGAGAACATGTATGCCAGCTCACAGTATGTCTCAAACTTGGATAGGAGCAGAAATCACCTCACGGGACCTCACATTTGCCTTGTCTAAGTCCCACTCCCATAACCCTGTTGTGAAATTCTCAAAAGCCTGGTTCTTCAAGTGTGGTCCCTGGACCCACAGGAGCAGCCTCATCTGGGAACTGATAAGAAACCCACAGAAATGCTTCATAGCTTTCCAGACTGACTAAGTAAGATAATCTTGGTGGGGCCCAACAGTCTCCATTTTACTGAATCCTCTATATATAGTTTTAATACTGCTCTAATTTGAGAATTGTTTCCGTGTAACCATTATGAGTTTCGGAATTTATTCAGAGATGGGAAGGGAAGGATGCATGGTTCTCCTTGCACAATGAAAAATGTTGACTGCACATCTGACTTCCCCACATGCATGCTGAAACGTTCACCCTGTGCTAAGAATATGAATTGTAATAACTTGGCAACTGATATCTATGGTTTGACCTGAAGGAGAGTCTCTTGCTGAAGACAGAGACCATTTTGGCTTTTGAGCTCAGAGATATGGAACCCTGTAGGACTTCATTAACAGTCAAGTAGAGAAAAATGAGATGAGGCTATAGACAAGAAGAAAAAGCATACAGAGCTTTCTAAGCAACCCCAGATTCTGAGTGCTCTGTCAAAGGAAGTTTATAAATAGAGCTAGCCGTGGAGCAGTGTGACTACATATGCATGCTGAGCAATGACTCCAGCAACAGAGTTGAGAATAAACTATGAGAAAAACCGTGGTGAAAGGAGACTAACAGGAGCTTGCAATTGCCTAGGCAAGTATGTTAGTTTTTGTACCACACAGTAAAATACTCTTCCATTTTATGGTGACAGGACACGCATACATGCATTTGCTTTATGATATTACGTAAAGAAAGAACCAATATTTCTTTATTTGTTAACTATAAAGTAAAAAGAAATAAAGATACAAATAAGACATATACAATTATTTTTATTATTATTGTGCTCGTGTGTACGTGGTGCATGTGTATGTGAGTGCAGGCACCATTACCACAGCAAATATGTGGAGGTCAAGAGAAAAGCTTTGGGAGATTTCTATAAATATATATTCCAAGAAGAGGGACTTAGAACGCTACTGTAATCTATATAAAGAATCATTTTGTGTTGCCATGAGAGGGAAGCATAGTATGATTGAGTATTGGAGACATCTTTTGTATAAGCAAATATAACACAAGATAAAATGTGATATTACTGTGCAAAAGGACATTGGGAAAGATTGAGATTAATTCTAACCAGGAATATTAAGAAAGACTTTTCAGAAAACTGTCTAGCACAATGAATGGAGCTATGTGCATGTATTTCCTGAGTAGCTATTATCATGTAATAATTGAAATCAGTCCTTATATTCCATATCATCATACATCTTTCATGGTAATCCCTTATTTTCATGAGATTCACAGAACGTACTATTGTTCATATTATTATGTCTATATTATGGGTTTTAAATCCTTGCCCAAAACTTAATATCTATGTGCTTGCCTATCAATAAATAGTTGACAATTAATGTTAGTAGTCTATTTTATGAAATTTTAGTGGAGATGTGTAAGTAAAATGAAAACAGACAGTGAAATGTAAAGTATAATTCACACTCTATGGCCTATTAAAGCATACATTTTAAAAGTATTGCTTTGCAATTATTTTCACAAAAATATTGCTTAGTTAATAATAACTGTGTGTATGCAGTGTTTCACTGTAGAATTTGTTATGTTGGACACATAATTCGAAGGCAATGATTTATATGTGTGTGTGTGTGTGTATGTATGTGTATGTGTTTCAGTGTGTGCAGACGCATGTCCGTACACAAATGCACATGTGTACACACACAGAGGTCAGAGGTCAACTTCAGATGATTTCTTAGCCACCATATGTTCTTTCTTCTTTTTTTGCAACAGCATCTGGCACAGGACTTGTATTTACCACAGAGGCTAGGCTGGCTGGCCAGAGAGTGTCAGGGATCCTTCAGTCTCTGTGTGCCCTGCCCTGAGATGGTAAATGTGCAGCAGCATGCCGGTTTTTTTTTAAGTCCATTGTGGAGATTAAAAAGCAGCCATCGTTCTTAGGACAAGCACTTTACTTACTGAGCCTTCTCCTCAGTCCTCAGATGCATTAGTTAGAGAGCCTTAAACAAGATCTATTTTTTCCTTCTATTATTTAAACAATTATGGCTTCATCCACTCAAGAGAGTTAAATCATCCGGTCATGTCTGGCATCAGGTTCCTGCCCATGACTGCAGAAGCCAAGCAGCAGTAGGCATTTCTTCTCTTTGAGTAGTCCAACTCTTCTATGCAGCTAAGAGGACCTCTGGAAGGTTCTCCTGTTCTTGTGAGGATGGTCCTTCCTGTCGAGATCATTTACATAAAACATGGGGGTATGATTTTAGAGAAACAGAAAGAGTTAATGGAAGAAATTGTTCGTATCTTATTGGGTGAGGTTTCCTGATTAAATCCATCACCAACCTCACTCTGAGCATGCATACCTCTGCATGTGCACCCACACACATTCTCACACACCACACTGACTGTCATAAATTACCAAAAAGGAAAAAGAAAAGTGGGGAAAGGGACCGGAAGGAAGGATTTGCTTCAAGAAATTTCATTTCCAGTAATTGAAGCCAAACATGCCTGACTTTTTCCATAATAGATGAGTTTTATTACCAGATGCCCCAAAACGACTTCCCTAATTAATCAATATTCCCATTGTCTTATTCTTTCTAGTTTCATTATTTATGCCCACAGGAGTGTTATGCACATTCTTAGCCATTTTGTGCAGATTCTTACATTGAGATACAACTGTTTTCAAAAGGTAAGAATTCTGGTACCTAGTGGGCACCCAGCTGGATGCAGCTAGGATGTTATCTATTTCTGTTCTGGGGGGTCTTGCTCTTCCTGACTACCTGAGCAGGAAACTTTAGAAAAGCTTAAGATCTATGCAGAAGGAAATGCCCAAAGTTATCTCTGAGCAGTTCATCTAGATTTGTATCAGAAACAAAAGAAAAATCTGACCACATAAATCCACAGTTCCATTCTGGAAATTATTCTTATAATTCATCCTTGTGATGGGGTTGAATAGTCATTGATGTTGCTTTCATAATTCTATTTTATTTGGGATTTTAGTGAATGCAGATCAACAGGAGCTAGTTGAAGCCTGAGATCTTTACCAACATGTCTTCTCATTTAGCAATATTGAATATCTTCATATCTTCTTAAATTTTATATTAGTCAGTAAAATGTTGTAAATTTTTTCATGAAATGAATGTATTTATTGTCAAGCTTTTAAATATTTTATAGCTTTATTTCATTTACATTTTCTCCTAGTTTATATAAAAGCTATTGGTCTAGACAAACTGAGTTTAAACCTGGATTAGGGATTTTATTACACATAGGTTTTTGAAAACCGTGTGTGTGTGTGTGTGTGTGTGTGTGTGTGTGTGTGTGTGAGAGAGAGAGAGAGAGAGAGAGAGAGAGAGAGAGAGAGAGAGAGAGAGGCGGGGGAGGTTCTTCTAGGGCATTTGTGCTGGGAGAGGAGTTATATGCTCTTTTTAATTCTATCCACCACTATAATTCAGTTTCTTCCCTCCCTCCCTGCTTCCCTTCTTCCCTGCCTCCCTCCTTCCCTCCCTCCCTTCCTCCCTTCCTTCATCATTTTTTCCTTCTCTCTTGCTTTGCAGGGGGTTAAACACTGTACATATTAAGCACAAGTTCATGAGTGCTCAGTACATGATCTACAACCAAGTTGCACCCCCAGCTCTAGCTCTTGAAGTAAATATTTTTTAATTAGGGATTTGGAGAAGGAAACCGATTGGGTGCTCACAGCCCTTGAGTTCACCGAGGACAGCATGACTCTTTTGTAACCTAGTAACCACACTCATGTCCTGCTAGCTAAGTAACTGCACCATGTCAGACTAGGAGATGTCACTGGTAAACTGAGCTATTTAAACACTTCAGGTCTAGAGAAGTAATGGTAATGCTTCCGCCGGGGGAAAATGGAAAGCTATGCAGTATAGCATTTGTTTTCACTGAAAGAGAAAAAGTAGTTTGCTCCAGTATTTCCCCCTCACTTTAAATCTATTTACCCAAAATATTTTCCCACTGCATATGAAAGTTACTATGGGCATCGGAATATGTGAATAAATATACATATATATTTATCATATGACTAAGAAACATCCAGAGTTTCCTTCAGGCATAGTGAGTTGATTTTCATCTTTTTCTCTTCCTTCACAGCTTCTCCACAAATAGATCATTTTTATATCTTTTTCACAGAGAAGACAAAGTTTATCACTGGTTACTTGTTACCACAGGTCTGATCCACAAGTTGAAGAGCCACCTTTTTGTGCCTCTTAGAGACCAATTTGCTTTCTAAATTCAAATATAAGAGAATATAACTTGGGACCTTTGTAGTTGGATGAGGCAGATAAGGTCAGGACACATTCCCAGAAAAAGAGCCAAAGATGGGCCATAAATGATGTTTTCTGTTGGCTTAGTGGCTGCACATGAATCTACTGATATTTTAATTATCATCTGCAACTCCATGGCCCCAGTCAGTGCCCCCACTGGCCACTCAGGCTGCTGCCTGGCAAGTACTGTGCCCAGGTCTCTCTCATTCTATTTATTAATAAGAGTAAGGAGTCAAAGGCTGGGGTGAAAACCTGCTAGCTCAGAGAGGTTGAGTAGCAACTAGCTGACCCTGATCTTTGGCCGGAGACACTGCAACTACAAGAAACATGTCTTTTCTGGTGTCCAAGAGCCAAAAAAGAGGTGCCAAACTCGTCTCCACCCTTTCCTTCCTGTGCTTCTTCTCTATCCAAATTGCTGGCTTCTTTATGGACAATTTTGGTCAGCTAGTTACACGGCCACTTAGATTTGATATAATGCAGGATGGTGTTTATATATTTTTGAAATCTCAGTCTCAAAACCAATGAAATTTCCTGTCTAGAACTGCCCAAACTTATGACCTTGACCTGTCTGTTCAGACTGACAGAATTTATGAACTTGACAGGAATGCTGTGTTCTTATACAGCTTGGGTCCAGAACCCTGACTGAAGACAATGAAGAAGTAGAGAAAGGATTGGCATCCACAGGTACGGGGACAGAAAGAGCTGGGATCTGCTAGTCTGGGCCCATGAAATGGGAAGCTACAGTCTCCCAAAAGCTTAGCAGGTTTATTACATACAGTTGAACTGGGAGACAGCATTATTGCACACAGCTGAACAAGGACATGTGCTTTCTGGTACACAGCTAAATAAGGAAGCAGAGTTACTACACACAGGCAAACAAAGAGACAGGTTTGGCTCCTCTCAGTAGGAGCAGTCTTTATATCGGAGCCATCTTCAGACCATGAACATCCAAGGGAGAAAGCTGTGGTGGACATTTTCCGGACCCACTGTGAACATCCTCACTCAGACCAGACATGCCTCTGAGACCCACCTAGGGAACACTTTGCCATTCCCGTGGGTCTGAGACATTGGTCTTTGGTATAGCTGCAGTCATAACACACATTCACTCAGTACTTCACTTGTTCCTCACACAGAAGCCTTCAGTCCTTTGGCTCCTGGGTATTTGTAGATCATCAAAACATCAGGCAGATTCCTGCTTGTGTCTGTATCTGAGCTCACGTCTCCTGTCTCAACGGTGTCAGAAGTGGATAGTTGCCTTGAAACTTCAGAATAGCTGTCCTGACTAACATTCCTTACTTCTACAGCAGAATTTGAGAGAAATCACATGTCCTTTCCATGTAGGTCTTAAAATAGCAACGGCGCAAAAGATAACAAAGCCATACACCAACGGCCCTTTGCAAAATTCAAAATCACCCTAAGTGCTAGATTTTGAAGAAAGTTGTTCTTTCCAGGGTACAGGCTGGATATTTGTGTTTAGAAACAGAAACCTTCCATGATGGTTCTGATTAATCAAATATCTTTTTTGTTTCCCCTCACACAACTGTCAGCCAAGTGTGATATTTCAGTACTATTTAATCCCAGGGGTTTAGAGGCTGGAGAGCAATGTGGGCTACATAGTAGAGAAGGTCCTAGCTCAAATTAAAACAAAATGAAACAAACAAAAAAACCCACGCAAAACCACAAAGCAAAAGAAATACAATGAAACAACTATCTGTGTGCTTTCACAAATTATATTAATGTTTATTGAAAATAAAGTTATATATAAAAGCATAAATATATATGTATGAATGAATTCCTGTGTGAATGTGTATGTGTGAATAGAAGCATGATAGTACCTACAAGGCTAATGAGCCAATATTTCAAGTGACTTTTCATTTTCTTTTTGTTTTATTATTTTCACCAAACATTAAATCTCCTGACTGCTCATTTGTAGCACATATTCCTACTGGTTGCAGGAGACAGTCATTCCAAAGATGTCAGCTCCAGCCAGATGTTTATCATCCTGGTTCTTCAGATCGGAGAAGTGGCCCATTTGAGTCCTTCAGCTCCGCACTTCTCATACACACTGTTCTTTGCAGGATTACTTCCTTTTCTCCAATATCCATGATGAACCCATGGGAAACACCAACCCACCCATGTACTAGGATCTCATCTTTCAATGTGACCTCCCAAGATTCCCTTCTCGTTTTTTTTTTTGTTGTTTTTTTCATAATTCTATCTTTAAAAATTCATGAAATGGGCCTTTGATGATTATTCTTGCTCAGAGCTTCCTCCTGTGCCCTCTCAGGAGATTACTAATAGGGAAATCTCATGGAAAAACTCCGTTTCTCTGCTAAGCACTTTGTGTGAAAACATATAAATATACAAACATGCAAATTGTGCTTTCAGTTCCTACAAAAATGATGGTTAATGTATTACCTAGGGAAAGTTGATAGATGTCTAGGCTATTTCATTCCTTCTAACTTGGTGTAAGTTTCCATTAACTGTCAATTGAAGTAACTTATCAACTAGCCACAGTAAAAGCTACTGAGACAGATAGAACTTAGAAAATGTAGTCTATAAATTCCAAAAACAAATTAACAAAAATATGTGAGCATTTAAAATCTTAACCTCTTTATGAAAAAAATAGTCTAAATGTATATTTAAAGCTGTATCAAAACCCACATATATAGAGGTGACATGTCAGATTTTTTAGAATTAGCTTATTTACTAAAACTCCAAGACAATTGTTTGAAAAATATCTGGTATCATAGGAAGTGACAGAGGCAATTTCAGTCTCCTTGCAGGTTGTCATACAGACCTCCTGGTTTATATATCTATGTTTCTTCATTCAAATTACTTTTGGAATTATTAGGGCTTCTCTGCAGTAACAGTAGACTTCCTCTAACCTGATGAATCTTAATAAAATACACCACAGTCCAGGCACATTAGCCAACCGACTTTACCTACATAGCATGCAGACATTGCCATGGAATACGACTTAGCAAAATTAGTCAGATACAAAGCTAAAAAAATAAAATTATAAAGTGTCTATGTATGTACACCCACATAGGAATACTTGTTCTTAATAAAGTTACATTTAAAAACCACAATGAGCTGGGCGGTCGTGGCGCACTCCTTTAATCCCAGCACTTGGGAGGCAGAGCCAGGCGGATCTCTGTGAGTTCGAGGCCAGCCTGGGCTACCAAGTGAGTTCCAGGAAAGGTGCAAAGCTACATGGAGAAACCCTGTCTCGAAAAAAAAAACAAAAAAACAAAAAAAACCCACAATGATAATGATTTGTTATATTTGGGGAAAACTAAAGATTAGAGGACAGGAAGAGATTTTACATCAGATGAAATGCCTCAGAAGTACTTGAGAAAATGAACGTGATTGAGTTAAAAATAAGATTAAGGCAAAGAGCAAATGACGTTGAGTCATAAATTGACAAAACTACAAGATATTTTGAAGAATTACAAGCATTTTGAATAAATAGTAAAACACAGGAGTGGGTTTTTATACCATTTAGCTAAGATCAGGGAAAAACATTTGCATTTTATATTGAAATTAATTGGAATTTAGATGAAATTTGGTAAATAGGAGTTGATTAACCTACAGAGAAATGAAAAGAATTTATTTTCATTTTTAAGAGAGTTTGATGGCAAAGATGTGGCAGAAATAAACACGAAAATATTAGCTATTAAATAAAATAGGAGGCAAGCAGTATAATTTTTTGAGCCAAATCTGTCATGATAGGCTTTTATTGCATTCAGATTCTGTTAGTTGCCAGTGAGAGATACTAGACATAAATAAATAAACATAAATAAAAGTGTTATTTATTAAGCGGCGCAAGCAAGGTTATTCATTAAGCAGCGATGTTTACTGTGGGAAAAAAGCCACGAGGTGCAACAAAACCCACTATAAGAGTTTATTACGAGAAGGAGAACAGAAAGGAAGTGCTTAGGCCTATGGAAATGATCGTGCAGGAAGAGGGAGGGGGGGTATGTGGGATTCGCTTTTATAGATTCCCCACACACATGCATATGTGGGTTTACATAGCCACGCCACACATGGGCATAGATTACATGATCATGTAGCATAGGGATTACATAGGACATAAGGCCCTGGGATAACTAAGCCTCTTACTTGGCTGCTGGACAGCGCATGTGTGGTCATGTAGCTAGAGCAGTGGCTAGGAATTCCAACTAAGAGGAAATGCTGGCTCACATGATCTCAGTGTGGATACAACTTGGAAAACATAAACAGATATTATATGCATAGAGCAAGGATATGGATTGGGTAGTTGAAAGCAGTGGGTAGCACAGCAAAAGAAGTGGTGGTTTTGGACCATGCCCCTTTTCATAATCTGTTCTCAGTAACGTCATGTGGGAAGTGGAGAGGACTGGGAGGTAAGTGGTGAGCCTGCAGAGAGCGAAGCTGGCTTTAGAGATGTAAATTGCACATATTCCACACACGGAGCTCTCCCAGCAGCAGGGATTTGTGTAGGTTTAGAGTCGACAGGGTTAGTGTTGAAGCTATTTAGGAGACAATAATATTTGAGAATAAACACACTCTAATAAGCACGTAGGCAACAGTTGGAAGCTGGTAGTGGAAAGCAACCCTTAAGTGTGAGCTCAGATCGGTAGGTAACATGCCAAATTATAGCTCAGCACACCTCTTTACATGAAAAACTCCAGCCAAATGGGCTTTATGGTTTAAAGACATCTTGTGAAGATTGCTTACAGAAACTTGAGCACTCTTTATGGCATGGCTTCTAAAAAATTTCCTCCAAAAATTAAGATAAACATTAAATAAAACAAATAAGCTGCATAAAAATATTTATCTCTTGATTACACAAGAGTGGTGGTTTATATTTGTCATAGAAATGGAACAAAACCGAGTGATGTTATTTCTACTATGCATGATTTGATAAGTTTATGTAGATCCGACATAAAGAAATATATAGAATGTCATGAAAATGTTTTCTCATCCAAAGTCACATTCAGCTCTGCCATGTTCTCCACTATCTGGCAGTAGGCCTAGGTACTGAAAACCATTTCCAACTTATATATAAACATATTCAAAACAGCCATTCCTGGTTCCTCTTTGGATTATATTGTCTCCCATCACCCCAAGCCTCCATATTGCTGCCAACACTGCTATTGCCTCACCAATTCTATGAGCTGGCCATAGTCTCCTTCCTCTGTGAACATTTTAGGATGGCATTCCATGCTGACAGCTCCCTTCTGTTTCCTACAAATGATGAGTAAAATCCAATTTCGATTTTAAAATTGTGCCCCAAGTGGGCAAGCCCTTGCTGGAAGCATTTGGTCTCAAAAGGCTGTCTAGTGCCTCACAATCAGGCCACACATACAAAATCATACAGAAAATGCTCACTGGATAAATTGTAGCAATCCCCACAGGTAAAATTACAATGGATTGTTATCATGCTCCTTATTCAAGAAAGGACTTAATATGGTTGACACGGCTGGTGTTTTGAAGAGGACAGCCAATAGATAATGTTTGCTGCCAGCCTGTGCAGCTTCCACTGAAACACACTGACCCATGACCAATCCCTTTGGAATTTATGCTTGACTCCATTCCACAATACACTCAGGCACTCTAATAACCTTCCTTCCTTCTTTCTCTCTCTTTCTTTCTCTCTCTTTCTTTCTCTCTCTTTCTTTCTTTCTTTCTTTCTTTCTTTCTTCCTTCCTTCCTTCCTTCCTTCCTTCCTTCCTTCCTTCCTTCCTTCCTTCCTTCCTTCCTTCCTCCCTCCCTCCCTCCCTCCCTCCCTCCCTCCCTCCCTCTCTCTCTCTCTCTCTCTCTCTCTCTCTCTCTCTCTCTCTCTCTCTTCCTTTTGGTCAATTAGAATAAAGAGATGCTGGCAAGACAGTTGAGAATCAGAGGAGACAAAAATGCATTCTCCCATTAATAACAGAATTTCACTAAAATATATGAGAAAAAAATTTCCACTGTAGAACATCTAGAAATTAAGTGATGGAAGAGTGACACCTGGATTCATCCTTAAGAGGGACTGTTCTGCAGAAGCAATGCTTTTCAGGACAGATTCTGACACATTTTGTTCATTGTAAACTGTTGCCAAATTGAGGCAGTTATTTGAAATGAATCAATCCAATGGTGTTTCTGATCATTGACTCAAATCACCGAATTAATTTTATCATTTAGTTTTAGACTGGAGCTTTAGCTGGTTCACTGCACATTTTATTTTTTACATAAAAGATGAGAACATTTTCTAATGAAAAATTACTCCATATGTGCTGGAAAAAAGTCTAAAAGGATTAAAATAACTCCTATATAATGTAAACAAACTTTATTTCATCTATGTCACAAGTATTTTCTCACTTTAAAAACATAAGGTTGGCTTTTTAAAGAGGAATGACTGCTGTAATTTAAGAAGAAGATGAGCTTTTGATTGACTTAATTTCAAATTTTTTTCCCCAAAATGTAATTGAATTGAAGAAACTTGAATTCACTTTATTGGAAAAAAATTTTCTTTAAAATGCTAAAAAGCCAGTAAAGTGTATTAGACTAATGAATTCTACCCAAGGATTTACCTAGATAACCATCACACTAAAGGTCATAAAGAGCCAGAGGGGAGGGTGGGGCGGAACTAGCTGAGGTCAAAAGGCTCAGCTCATTCTAATAACAAGTGGGGACTGTGGTGTTTGCCTACATCTGAGGCGAGCTCACACAGGGGAGAGGATGAGATAGGGCAGCCACTGCACACAGCTGAGACTCTCCACTGTGAACTACTTCTGCCCTCCTCCTCTTAACGCACAGGGGATAAGGAGCCATGCACGTCTCTACAAACATCTTTCCACTTTGTTTTGTATTTAACATGTTTGATCTTATTTTTCTTTTCTCCCTTTTTAAAAGAGTACTCTAGTGTAAGAATAATACAAAGAAACTTCCATTTACTTATGATCAGTTTCTACAAGAAACTTTAAGCCCATTTTCAGCTAAAAAGTAACAAACATAAGGTGTTGTGGAATATTACTTTAACTGTGTGAAGGTGAGTTACATTTGTTTATGCTGCACTTGCTCAGTTGTTTAAAGATGTGTTATCATTTCACCGTGCCTGTCTAAGGCACCTGATTGGTCTAATACAAAGCGAAATGGCCAATAGCTAGACAGTAGAGGGATAGGCGGGGCTGCAGGCAGAGAGAACAAGTAGTGAGAGGAATACAGTCTTGAGAGAGGAGAGAACAAGGGAGAAAGAGAGGGAGAGGCCTGAGGACAGACAGACAGGCAGACACAGAGCAAACAGTGAAAGTAGGCATACAGAGTGAAAAAAAGTTAAAAAGCCCCGAGGCAAAACATAGATGAAGAGAAACAGGTCAATTTAAGTTATAAGAGCCAGTGGACAAGCAGACAGGATGGCCGAGCATTCATAACTAACAGTAAGTCTTCTCGTCAGGATTGGGAAGCTGATTGGTGGCCCAAAAGAAAGCCTGGACATAATGGGAGCAATATTTTTTAATATACATCTTATTTTACATGTGTGGGTATTTTGCATGCATGTATGTCTGTGCATGATGTATACGCAGTGCCTGCAGGGCACAGAGGAAGGTGTCAGCCCCTGAGGCTAGCATCACAGGCAGTTGTGAGGGTACCATGTGGATACTGAGAATTGGACAAGGGTTCTCTGGAAGAGCAACAAGAGCTCTTAGCCCCTGAGCTGTCTCTCCATTGCCCCACATGAGCAATGTTTTTAAGTGAGTTCCTAACCTTAGGCCTTAGGATATTCTATTCAAATTGTTTTTTCTTTTGAGATAGCATCTTGCTGTACAGTTCAGGTTAGTCTTGAACTTGTAGGCTTCCTCCCTCAGCCTCCAAATGCTGGGATTATAGGGCTGTGCCACTATGCCCTCCTTAAGTGATAGCTGAATGATTGTGCATGTGAGTATTTGAATCAAGCTACATCTGCCGTTGTTTGTGTCCATGGTGAAGATAATTCACTGATTTGTGCAGGTTTTAAAGATGACAGTGTAAGGTCCTCAGGAAAATGCTTAGTGGGGAAAGAATCCTTGATTCTATCCTTGAAGATAGGAAATAGCAAGAGTGTTACAGTTTTTCCTTACTCATCTTCTTGGACTTCTATTTCGGGACATCAATTCTAGAGAAATTTATCTGATAATCAGAATTTAGACTTGCCAGGGGCTTGAATTGTCATTAAGCCCTAAGGCCAACTGCAGAGAATTTCCAGCCAACTTATCAAGGGTGCTTCCTTGTTTTTACTCAAACATCTTCCATGGTGAGTGTTACATGCTTTATGGGAACAAATCATGATATAAATTAAGCTGGTCCTATGCAAATGAAAGCAAGTTTTATTATCTCCCTTGGATTGTAGCCAATCCATATATAGCACATGAAATTTCATGCTTTTATCACATTTACATTACATTTATATTAAGCAAGTACCATGGTATGCTTTGTTTTGATATCAAAACTATTGTTCTGAGTGTTAGTAGGTATTAGCATTTTTGAAAAATCTGAATACAAGGGATTCCGTTAATTTTTGCACAGCCATAGTTTGTTTTAGCCATTTGTTTCTCTTGATGTGTTTTCCAGTTTGTGGAAATGACTTTGAGTGTTAATTGCCGTGCCTAGCTTCATGCTGTTTGGAAAACAGCTTACAAAACAGCCTCGGCTAGAGCAGCAGGTGATGATTCCAGAGATCCCAAATGTTAAAGCCTGGTGGCACACCAGCTCTCTCTCAGGCTCCATGAATCATAAATCAATGTGGGGAATAGTCGCTTAATATTTTCAGATCTTGCAGAAAGAGACGGTGATCTATCTCTAAGCAGCATGTGCCTAGGGAGCAGTAGAGAGGAATTATTGCAAATACCCTCTAGCTTTAGGAAAATCTGAGCTAACTTAAAGTGAAAATCGAGGAAGCAATAAATAGATCATTATGTGACACAATCTGGGTCCAATTAATTTCAATAAATTCCACAGTGTGACTTTAATCATTCACTCTTTCATTTATTAATCAAACATCTTAGTATTTTGTAAAAATTAGCTGTTGCTGCCGGTGGTTAACCCTCCATGCACCATCTCAGCATGCCTGCAACCCCTTAGGCATGAGGATTATTGCAGCATTGAACCACACATAGAATTTCCTTTTCTCCTTCAATTCCCACTCCTGGGAGGGAAAGAAACAATGTATCAAACAAATGAGACAGTTCCAACAGGTGACAGATGCTGAAGAAATACCACAGGGCAATGAGAAACGACACAGTAGTCATAAAACTAACATGATCAGCAAATGGGAGTTCAGGGTATCCATGAAAATAAAAGATCAATAGCTGGAGGTAAAGTTGAATGAATGACGTACAGGAGAAAAAGGCCAGCAGGTTACAAATCATCCTCAAAACACCATCATTTCATCAACCACAAAGGCAAGGCAGGTGAATTACCTTCACACATCCCTGCACACTCCTTCAAAGTGCCTGTTTTCCTGGCCTTTGCCTTCACCCAAAGCCGCTGCATTCACATTTCTCTTGTTTTAACAAAGGTGTCAGTCTGGAGCCCAAGAACAGACAGAGCATTCCTGAGACCTTCTTCCCAAGCTTAAGCCAGACACCCCCCTGGTTATGGACCCCAGACATGACTGGAGT
This sequence comes from Peromyscus attwateri, assembly GCA_902168425.1. Classification (NCBI taxonomy): domain Eukaryota; kingdom Metazoa; phylum Chordata; class Mammalia; order Rodentia; family Cricetidae; genus Peromyscus; species Peromyscus attwateri. Next base: position 33,443 of record CABHPP010133125.1, read on the forward strand.
TCAGAGAACAGCAAATGCTAGAACAAAAGCGGGAAGATACCACAGGGATTTCCAAATCTTTTTATGTTAAGTCCTACAGTGAAGTTTCAAACGTAGATTTGCTTGGAAAATAACTAGACTTTTCTTTCCTTTTCCCAGGGAGTCAAGTGAGGTAAACTATTATGCCACAATGAAAAGAGCACTGTGCCTATGCTGCTCCATGATGATTTTCTTTGTTGGGATTAATTTCTCGGTTGCACAGCATCTGCAGGTGGGATTAGTCTTTTTGTGGCTTTGTTCAACTCAAATGTATCCTGACAGATGGTGATAGCAAGTAAATAGGACCTGTGTATTTCAGAGGTGGGAGAATGCCTGGGCTCATCAAAAGAACAATTATCATAAATAAATAGACTTCAAGGTGCCCCCTAGGTTCACTGAGCTCTGGGATGTTAGTAGGGTCGGGGGAGGGACTCACTCACATTGCACAACAGATTTCTACCTCCTTTATCACTTCTGAGTACGATCCACACAAAGCTTGTGGTGAGTTTTTGGCAGAAAACCTTAACCACAAGACATTGAACCCTTTGTGGGTGTTAAATATAGTAACTTTTAAATGATTATTCAGTTCAAGATTTGTAGCCGAGTAAAAATATCTGGCCAATATTCCACATTATTTACTGTTTAACAGAGTCAACCAAGTTTAAAATAAACACTCCTGATGCCAATTAGGCTTACTCAGGGAGAAAAGCATGAAGGAAAAGAAACAGCCATGAGCACTAAGCTCAGCAAAGGCATTAGTGCATGTGGGGATCCCAGGACAGATCAGAGTTTTCATTTATTTACTTTGTAAAGTCAGAGCAATGTCTAAACTTGCAACTTGGAGGGCATTGCTTCAGGCCACTTTGTATTGGGACATAGCTCTCACCAAAGCCATTCTAGAATACTTACTCTAATCATAAATATTACTTATAATATAGGTTATGAAATAGGTTAGGTGGATGGTGGTAAAGAGGTGTGGTGTGTGCGTGTGTCTGCGTGAGATATGCAATGTGGTCTCTTAAAGACTTATTTTAGTGTAGAAGCTATGACTGGTAAGGAAACTATACCTCAGAAAAACAAATGTCTCTGCAATGGATTTTTAAATATTTTCACTGGAAATTGAAGTCCGTAATCCTTCTTGAAGCGCCTGCGTAGCCAGCAGACATTTGACCAATTTTTTCCTTGTTTGTATCTATGTCTATTTATATATAACCTTTTCGGTGAATTCTCTTTAGGTATTTCCAAAATATTCTTCATTGCAATTAAATTTACCTCTTCTTTTAATAGATGATAGGGTATGAGAAATATTATTTAATTAAAATAAATAGGCATGCTGTGGCTAGCTGAGTTTTAAAATAGAATGATAGAATAAAATATAGATTGAGTACTAAGGTATCCGATCATATCAGTTACTGGGGAGAATTTAAGCTATTTTCCAATTTTCATTTTGCATTTTTTTCTCATTTGTTATAGGTGTATTTGCCAAATACTGAAAACATTCTTGACTTTTTATATTAAATAATATACTCAGAATAACTCATTTTTCAGAAAGAATATTTTGTTTTCTTTCAGTGTCTCTAATGCCAACTGATATATTTCGAAGGAAAAAACATGGTCATCTTTACATTATGTTTGTGGGTCTACTAAGTTGGAAAAGGAACCGAGTGACCTTGGCCGTGATTCCAACCTATATTCATACATGAATGTAGTGGTCTCGTAATTTCTCAAAAGAGGATTCAAATTTTAAGATGGAAACAGGTGACATACATTGTAACCCAGCAAAGTCTTCAGGGAAGGAATTCCACTAAGAGTTTCAGATTTGTCTCCGATCAAACCAAAAGGCAAACATAACTGGGAAAATTGCCGTTTGTCAACCGTTCTCTGTCATATCATGTGGTGATACTGTTCTTATATAGCAAATTTCAGAGTACTGACACTCTACTGTACAAACCTAAACAAGCACAAAATGGAGCATAAATTATCCAAGAGTATTGGCAGGGGTCATGTGCAAATGAATGGTGTTGGAGAGACTAGCAGAGACTGCCCAGGCCTCCAGCAGGTTTGCATTTCTTCTCTGTAGGACACCCCTGAGGGGAAGGGGCAGAAAACACGTGCGGTTAGAGTTATTTTTAAAGTTAGAAAAAAAAAAAAGACTTTAAGTCCTTGTTTAATTAAAAATGGAACAGTACAAGTAGATGACTCACTTCTATCTTAAAAAGCTGAAAATTAAAAATTATGCAATGCACTAAAAATACAAAGAGTGAATCAAATGTTGCTTCCCATAAGAACCTTCCAGTAGATTCTGGAGCATGGTTACATAGGTAAACTGCTTATGGCTCTCACTGAGTTGTAGGTTATAAACACAAAGCAGAAATAAACAAACAATGAAGAGCTGTTTATATCCTTAAATAGTTTATTATATTATGATTATAAAATAATGTTCTCCTTTCTAATTGACCAAAAATTCCAATATACGTTCTTCAATTATCCAAGTCTTACCTTAAGAGATTCATTAGCATGAGGTGTTTCTTTGTTCAGTGGTGATTTAACATTCCTTTACCATTCACATACTAATTTAGGTATTAAAGCACTGGTCCTATGTGTCTCATTTTTATTGAGAAATACAGATGACATTTTCTTTTACTAGGTAGCTTCCAGCAACTAGTTCTTGTCATAATGTTGTCATAGTGACAGCGACATCAATGTACTTCATGGTAATCAGCACAGTGATTTATCTGAAAAAAAAATCAGCACTGATTCCTGGTATATATTTTTTGAAACACTGTGAAATATGCTATTTATTATGCTAGTGAATGGGAGTCAAGTAGCTGCCAGGGGCATTGGATTAATTGATGGAGACATACATCTAGAAATGTGGATACAACACAAGTGCCTGAGGGATGATCAAGACACTGGTGAACACGACCAAGAGATCATGGTGAACTGGTTGTGAAGCAGAATTTTTCTCTCAAGTGCCTTTGCCAAATACTAAAGCTTTTCTGTCAACAAGAGCTCACTTTAATTATTTTTAAATCCTTTTAAATATTTTTTTGGAGTCCTAGAATGATTTTTCGATGATAGTTCCACATGCTAGATTCCATCCTACACAACTTGGCAAAACGCTCCCCGTCACCACCCTTTATGCCAAAGGCTGTTATTGAAGTGCCAAATATTCTGCGTTCAGTGGTTCAGTTACCACTTACTCCAGGCTGTGCATGCTGGCACCATGATCAACACTGAAATGGCATTGGCAGAATCTCTCCAGCAGGCATCCTATGTTTACATGTCACCAGCACTTCAAGAATGAAAAGAGAAATGTGATCATCATTTATATAGTTTAAATTATTAATTTAAAAACTGGTTTTTTTTAATACCAAACTATGGTATAACTGAATTTTCTAGAAAAAAATTTAAAAATTAGAGAATTTATTTTCTCCAGCAATGTGGCCCAATGAAGATTGATGGTGGGCCAGTGAATGACACCCTCCACATGGGGGATTGTGGACACAACTAATTGGATCTAGGTTATTAAAAGAAGAAAAGGATGAAGAAGAGGAGGAAGGGAGGAGGAAAAGAAGGGAGGAAAAAAGAGAAAGGAAGGAAGGAAGGAGAGAGGGAGGAAGGAAGGAAGGAAGGAAGAAAAGAAAAGAAAGAGAAAAAAAAGAAGAAATGAAGTTCCACAGGGTTGTGAGGAAAATTCTGGAAGAGGCTGTGGGGTAAGGATAGATATAATTTAAAATACATTACATTCATGAATGAAATAAAAAACAATGCATAAACAATTATTTGAATAACTAAGAACATTTTAAAATGAACCATGGGTGTTGGCCATTATGTGAACTCATGTTGAAATTTGGGGATCTAGTCCCCTCTTTCCCTCCCGGAGGCCTATCTCTGTGCTGACATGTGCCACATGTGGAAAAGGCTGTGATGGTCTTCATGGATACGTGAACTTGAACAGAGAACAGGCCCCTATCTGCTAAGCATAATTAATTCTGATGAAAATAAAGTGCAGAGCAGACATTATTATTCCTGAATTCTAGATCAGTAAAAGTTCATTTCTTAAAGATTTTCTGATTTATTTTCAGGATGCCAACTTATAGAAGATAAAGTATGTAATCTTCAGTTGGATTACTTTCAATTAACTATTCACTTCATTGATCATTCTTTTAAATTTACTGAAAAGTATCATTGCACTTCCTTTTGTTTCCTTCAGAAAGAGTGACGTAGACATGACCATACACAATAGCTATACTGAAGAGATGAGTGAGTCTCTCAATGCTCATCAGACAAGCGATTAATGATGGTTATTAATTTACAGATAACCAGTAAATGTGCAGACAATGAGACTATGAAAAGCTCAGCTTTACAAGGAATCTCTATGTCACACCCCTTAAATCCAAGGTTTTATGATCTTCCTGGAAGAGAGAGCAGAAAGATTCTAAGAGCCAGAGGTAGTGGATGTCTGTGGTGACATGAGAGGACTGCTGCCCACACAAACTCCCAGCAGCTGGGAAAGCAGGTAATTGTACAAGATCAAGTCAGACAAATACTCAGCATGGCTGGGAGGAGCTCACGATTCCCATTGCTAGCTGAGGAACTAGGGGTTATTGATAACTTCAGGGGGAGCAGAGTCGTTAGAGATGTAGACCCTGAGAGGCTGTCAGGAATCTCTAAATACCACACATGCAAACAGGAATCTCTAAATACTCAGTAGATATTAACTTCTGAGAGAGACAGACAGACAGACAGACAGATAGACAGACAGACAGAACTCAGCTTTTGTCTTCAACAGCTAGGAATTCTGAGCTGGAAACCAAATTCAGGAAGACATGATGGCCACCTTGTACGTATGTGAGTATAGCACATGATCATGATGTTCCCCACCTGTCTTCCCAGGAAAATGGATGGAATGGGCATTCTTGGAGTACAATTTGTCAGGGCCTTTTGCATACTTTAACTTTTCAACTTCACATAATCCCAGGATATATAACGCTATTTTAATGTTAGGCAACCAAAGTCCAGAGTATGTCTTACCAATGTCCCCCAGAAAGTGAGAGAAGGCTGACCAAGCCATTCCTAAATCAACATAAGATTGTCACTAAAGCAAAGGAAGTAAGTGAAGGTTTGAAACTCCAGAGAGTTTGCTTTGGACTTCCGCCTTACAGAAGGTAGCAGTCTGGTCTAAACAGTAGAGCTTTGAACGGTTTTATTCTAGAGTGGTGCCTGTAACTGCAGTTCAGGAGACACCCAGGGAGAACAGAATTCTACGCAGTGATGGAGAACATAACAGAGATTGTCAACTCAAAGCCCACATTTCTCCTACACAAATCCATTTTTGTATGACATACCTCTGAGTGAGCACAGCCAAGGACTGAAACACAAACTTAGGAAAGCAGTAAGAAGAACACAATAAAGAACTTTGTCTCCTGAGTCTAAGTTCTGTGAAGTAGAACAAGGAGGAGAGACGATTGTGTCATTTAGGCAAAACTTCTTTTGAATGATTTTATTTTATTTTTCTAACTTATGTGCATGTGGGTGTCTGTGTGTGACTATATGCACATGTATATGGATATTTAGAGGCCAGAAAGAGGCATCTGATTCCCTGAAACCAGAGTAACAGGTGGTTGTGAGCTGCATCACTTGGATGATTGGAATCAACTCCAGTCCTATGCAAGAGCAACAAGGGCTCTTCATCATTGAGCCATTTCCTCTGCTCCAAGACTTTTAATAAATTACAATTTTGTATGTATATGATGCATTTGAAGAATGGGCCAGAATAAACAAATGAAGACCACACAGTCCATTTGAGCAGTGGCTTAACCATGTGGCTGGGAGAGACTGACAGCAGCAGTTAAGGATGGTGCTTGCAGCATGTTATTCTACCTTATACCTCCACAAACACACACGGGAACCTTTCATATCCTTTAATAAAATGTGCCTTTTATCTATTGTAACA
>CABHPP010133127.1:0-13838 GCA_902168425.1 Peromyscus attwateri
ATATGTAGCTTTTTCATCTAATGGCATTTTTAATAAAATTGAATGTCCCTTTGTTTGATACACTTTAAGTCTATCATATCTTCTTGGTGGATTTTTCCCTTGAAAAAATGTTTTTATATGTATGGATATTTTGCATACATGGATATCTGTGTACCACATGAGTACAAATGCAGTGCTTATAGAGGTCGGAGGAAAGTATTAGATCCTCTGGAGCTGGAGTTAAAGACGATCATTGCCTGTAGTGGGTGCTGGTAACTGAGCTCCAAGTTCTCTGAAAGACCAATAAGTCATCTTAATCATTGAACCATATATCTTCAACTCTGAACTGTTCTGTTAATGAGTATGAGGTGTCCCTCCTTATCTCTTCTGGCTAGGTTTGTTTTAAAGTCTCTTTTTTTGCAGATATTGGAATGGTTGCACCTGATAGTTCTTAGTTCCATTTGATTACAACATCCTATTCCGTGCTTTTACCCAAAGGTAGTGTCTCTCTCTGATGGTGAGGTGTATTTCTTGGAAACAGTAAAATGATGGATTCTGTTTTGTAATCTATAGTGCCTTCAGTGTTTCTTTATTAGAGGATGGACACCACTAAATATTAAAAGTTCTTATTGAGCGATATGTTCTTCCTGTCATTTGGTTGTTTTGTGATTGGTTTTTTTAAACCCCCTTTGACAAACTGTTCCGAAATTATTTCTTTATCCCCAGTACCCTCTTAGGTATGTTTAATCTTCTCTTCAGACCTAGCAATTCCTTCCAGTATCCTCTGTAGAACTGGTTTAGTGCTTGTAAACTCCTAAAATTGGTTTTTATCATGCCAACTTTTCCTTTCTCTTTTGATTATGACTGAAATTTTTGTCCATCCTGTAATCTGTGGTCCTTCATAACTGTAGAGCATTAGTTCACATCTCTGGCTTTCATAATTTCCAGTGAAAAATTAGCTATTACTCTAATGGGTCTGCTTTCTATGTCACTTGGTCTTTCCTCAATAGCCTCAATAGCCTTTATCTGTTCTGTACCGTTAGTGTTTTGACTATGCTATGAACTGGGGGGTTTCTTTTGGGTCCTCTCTATTTGGTGTTCTATATGCCTATAGCAGCTTGATGGGCATCTCTTTGCTTGGACTTGGGAAATTTTGTTCTATTATTTTGTTGAGATGATTTTCTGTGCCTTTTATCTGGATTTGTCCTTCCATACTTATAATTAGTAGGTTTGGTCATTTTATAGTGTCCTGGAGTTCTCACATTTTCCATTTATTCATTCATTCATTCATTCATTCGTTCATTCATTTTTTTTCAAATAATTTTCTATGACTGAGTGATCCAATTTTTCTACCTTGTCTAAAAGACCTGGTATTCTCTCTTCCACTTGATTCATTCCACTGGTGAGGCTTTCCTCTGAGCTTTTAATTTGACTTTCTACATTTTTCATTCTATGTTTTATTTCATTTTGACTTTTCTTTAGACATTCTATCTCATTATTAAATTCCATTTTCATATCTTGGATGGTTTTCATTATTTTATTTGTATGTTTACAGTTTTCTACTCTGCATGTATTCATAGCCCCTTGAACATAGTTATTACTACTATTTTGAAATCATTGTCTTCTATGTCATCTAAGTTGCTTTTCTCAGGGAGTACTAATTTTAGAGGGGATATATTATCTTGGTTACTCATGTTGTTTGTGTTTTTGCAGTGGGGTTAAGGCTTCTGTAGTTAGGTCATTGGTATTGTTTCTTGGTGTGGACTTCTGGTCCCTCCTATGTTGAGTGAGTATTTGGATCTGTTTGCTGTCATCCTAACTTGTCATGTTGTAGAGCAATTAAATGGGGCTTACAGCTCAATCTTGGAGCAACTCAGTGTTATTTGAATTTGGTATCAGAAGTGGTCGAGGACTAGGTACCACATCTAAATTGAAGAGCAAAGCTTCTATGAAGTTAAAAGATTCTCACAACCAACACTTAGGAGTCAGGGGGAGGTATGCAGGACTCATCCTCAGATGACAGGAGGAGGGAGAGTGGAGGCAGCAGTGTGGGGACCCTACCCAGAAAAGAAGAGCCAGTGGATGGGACATGGGATTCTCAGACAGTCACAGGGGAACTATTTCAGAAGGCTGTGGAATCTTTAAGAGGTGGAGCTTTGATGGAGGAAGCAGATCATGAGGAGTAAGCCTTGATGTTTTTTATAGTTAGCCCACTTCCTGTCTGGATGCACTGTGAGTAGCTACCCTATGCTCATGCTACTGTGTCTTCTCTACCAGGATGTTCTGTATCCTCTCAGGCTATAAGCCAATATAAATCCCAACTTTCTCAACTTGCTTCTTGTCAAGTATTTGGTCACATCAAAAAGAAACATAATGAATGCATTAAGATAATAAGCATTTGTTAAGGCCAACTTTTTGAACTTGCTTTAAGTAATAGAGACTTGTTTGACCAAGCCATAGTCAGAGAAAATAGTAAAGAAGCATCTTTAAGCGTATACCCTCTTTCTAATAAATCAACCAATTGTCCTCCTGTGCAAGTTTCATAAGATGCAGGGAGGGAGCCAGGACACACCCTGTGCCAGTTCTTGGGAAGTGGAAAATGAGCATCACATAAAAAGTAAATAAAAAGCCATGGCTTCAAGGAAGTTACTTCTTCCAGCTGCCAGCTTGATTGAACTTTATTTTCACTCTCTGTGAAAAGACTTAGATCTTGGCATTCTCACCCAATGACTACACCAAAAAGTTATAACTGAACTTACAAGCAGAGAGGGGGAAAATCACGCAGACAAGCACTCAAATAAATATGTTCATTCTTTCTACTTGCTGTGTCATCCAGACCATGACCAGGGACCTACTGATGCTGGAACACACGCAAGAAGTAATCCACTTTTTTTCCGAGGGGATTTCTGGCTAAAAGCAATTTGTTAAAATCTGTACTTCTCCTGAAGTTTTTAAATGTGAAGAAATCAAACCAAGAATATATGAATCTTTTCTGAAATTAAACCTCACAGCCAAAAATGAACTTTAAAGTTATGGTCTTTTGTAGCTATCAATACTGCTTCATTTGCTTATCTTTTGTGATGGTTTGCAAATCATAGAATAATTTATAGTGAATTTAGATTGTTAACCTTAAGTAAACATTTTCTTTTGTTCTGAATTGAAATCCAAACTTCTATAACAAGCAACACTATACAATTAAATGCTCATTCAACAGTCTAAACATTTATTACTTGAGTTATTAATAGGTACTCATACTTCTGTGAAGTACTACAGCATTGTGAGAAGTGGACTTGTGTAGCATGAATCTTAGAGAGTCTTATTAATAAAATCAAACCTGAGGCCAAGTATTTGGGTGAACACTGGAAGATCAGAGAGACAGAACAAGCCACAGCTAACCTCACCTGGCCAACTTCTCAGCTGGTCTTGTTTCCTCAGACTGGAAGCCTCTGTGTCCTCATATCCAAATGGCTCTCAGCTGAACTGTGCTGCTAGAAGCCTGAAAGCTTAACCAGCCAAATGCTTAACCAGCCAAATGCTTCTAGTTTCTGGTCCTCACGCCTTATATACTTTCTGCTTTCTAACACCACTCCCTGGGATTAAAGGCTGGCTCTCTGGGATTAAAGGCGTGTGTCACCATGCTTGGCTGTTTCCAATGTGGCTTGAACTCACAGAGATCCAGAGGGATTTCTATCTCTGGAATGTTAGGATTAAAGGCTTGAGTGCCACCATTTTCTAGCCTCTGAATCTAGTGGCTGTCTGTTCTCTGATCCCAGATAAATTTATTAGGGTACACAATATTTTGGGGAATACAATACCACCACAGACTTGGGATAGTTCCCCACTGTAAACTCTATGGTAACCACTTAATTATTTTAAAGAAAAGAAACATAATTGGCATTCTCAGGAGGGGATATGTAACCATATAAAATAAAGACATCAAACTTCAAGTTAACCTGTTCTTCAGTAGCTGAAGAAGTAAAGGAACGTGTGTGGCAGGTCTGGGAGATGGAAAATTACCCATAGATTAAAAAAAAAAAATCAAGCTGCCCACCAAGAAAAGACAAAAACTAATTACTATATTTGCACAAAGAAGCAAGTTTGAAAAGGCTGCATACTGTATAGATGCAACTGAGAAAGGCATGGGGGTGCATGCCTAGAGTTAGGGGCAGGCAGATCTCTGTGAGTTTGAGGCCAGCCTGGTCAACATCATGAATTCCAAGACAACAGAGGCTACATAGAGAGACCCTGTCTAAGGGAAAACAAACAAACAGAGCAACAAAACTACATAACATCCTGGATAGGATTTCACCAAAGAGATGGGATGTGAGATCCCAGGTCCCTGGTGTTAGGACAGAGGGAGAATAGAGGAGACAACACAGAGGAATTTGGGGACAGTAAAAGGATTCTGTTTATTTTTACAAGTCGGTGCATGTTAATAGACATTTGCCGAAGCTGATGCAATGTACCCCACCCAGAGCCAGCCTACTGTAGTCTATGAATTTGTGATGACAGTAGTGAGTCACAGTAGGTTCCTCAGTTGCAGCAGCATTTTTCTCTGGTGGGGGATGTTGCTGATGGGTAGTCATGGAGTTCACCAGAACTACCTTTACTTTCTGATTAATGTTTGCTGGGAACCTAAAGTGCTCTAAAAGATAGTTTGTTAATTTTTTGAAAAACTACAATAATCTGAAGTCTTCAAAATACCAACGACTTGAAGACAAGTCAATGATGAAGAAATGAATGAAACTGAAGGAAAATATCAACGAAGAATAATAACAGTTGTGAATTAGATTTTTGTTGGTAAAAAAAATTAATGTCAGAACTTTGAATGGATGCTATGAGCTAAGTTGTTATAATAATCCATATTAATCAAAATGAAATCCTTGCACATGACCGCCAAGTGCTACCACTGAGCCATTTTTAGGTAAATTTTAGTAAAAAGGAAGAGATAGAAGAGTCTTTAGATTATATTCAAAGCTATACTAAATATAAAATGGCTCAAGCTATACATGTAGTGACTAAGGACTCACACTTGGAAAATGAAGATAACAAAGAAATGATGGATGGTCCAGGGTTGTGCTGCTCACTTTCAGCAAAGCAAAAGGAAGATTTGGGTTAGGGTGGAACATCTAGTGTGTCTTTAGGGGCAGCTGTAATCTCTGTTTCCTTATCTGGTTTATAAGGCATTTGCTTAATGTAATTCATTAAACTGTGTGCTTATTTTGTGAAATATTCCATGTAAGAGGAGATTGAATGGAAAGGAAATCACTGGCGATCTCAGCAAAATCTGCTTTAAGTAAATATAATAGAAAAGTTGTGAACAAGAGAACTTAAAGATGAAGGAAAACAGAGAAATTGAATGTAAATAACATATTTTTTTTCAGTTTTTTCCCATAAAAGGAATCATGGGAAAAAGGCGTTTTTTGGCTGCCTAGATAGAGTTGGGTTTTTTCATGTTATAAACTGAAAATATGATAGCCAGTTTGTATGATGTTGATAAAGACTGCCTAAAGAAGAAAACATCATTATGCAGGGGTGATTCAGCATGCAAGAAAACATGATGGTGCTTTGTAAAAGTGGAGTCGGGTAGACTCCAGGTTGAGTATGGAGTTTGCCATTTATTATAGGTAGCCATGATTCTTAAAGGAAGCATGATTTGATCAACCTAGAGTTGGGGAAATGAGGCAGAGAGAGAGGAGGTTGAGAGAAGGCATGGAAACCTAGTAAAGAGTGCATGTGCTTAGTCAGTGGTTCTCAGCCTTCCTAATAACTTCAACCCTTTAAGTGGCTGACCCTCCAACCATAAAATTATTTTTGTTGCTACTTCACAACTGTAATTTTTCTACTGTTACGAATCATAAAGTAAATGTCTGTGTTTCCAATGGTCTCAGGTGACCCCTGTGAAAAGACTGGTTGAGTGAAGGGATCATGACCCACAGGTTGAGAACCAGTGGCTGAGACAGATGCATCTTCACAAAGATTTGTGTATGCTGAGAGTGCGGTGCAGAAAGTAACCTAGTTTCCGCTCTGAGACTGATGGAGAGGTCCTGACTGTGAAGGGGCCTGACAGCAGGTAGGAGATGAACGATTCATTATCTGGGGCTGAGGAAGCTAACCAGGTACCTTGCAGAATCCCGGTGTATTCTATAGTACAGGACAGAAGAGGGTGCTATAGGATCAAGAAGGGACCGTGGTTCTGTGTGAAGAGGTCAGAGTTCATGAGGAACTTTCTGGACAAATAATCCATGAAGTAGACTGTAAGCTGTAAGGTGAATTTTTGTGTGATGGCAAGCTGAGGAAACACCATGGACAGCAGTGTGCATGATCCATCATGGTGGGCTTTCTAGAGCTACGCTGACATTATAATCCTAGATTATAACATGAACAGTAGAGAAGACAAGGAAGAAGCAGGCTGATGGCTGGGCTTGTGTTTCCTGCAATGGAGTGCGATTGTACCAGAGGCAATGTGCTGCCACTGGAAAGTCTCACAGCAGAATACTATATTGCAATTCAGAAGGGCTAAACCTTGGCTTAGTGATGATTATGTCTAAGGAAGGGGATAATAATATAAACATACTTTGTAATGTTTATCAGTTCTATAGAAGTGCATTAGCTGAGATCATGAATGAAGAGATTGTTAGAGAAGAGAGAGAACAAGGTAGAAAAAAAGGGCTCAGAAACCTCTGTACTATTGACCCCTGTATGGCTTACTACATAATGACCCAGATTTCTTTCAGTGATAGTATGACATATCAGGTCATTTTTACATTCCAACATCTCTAGCCATGAAGAAAGCCATTATCAGCAACCACTATTATTGAAAAGAGTAAGTGTTCTGTGTAAATAACACAAGTGCACAGTTAAGCTTCCATTGTGTGCAGTAGACTTTATTGTCATGACTAAACAGAAAACTCACATGATGCATGGATTCTAACATCAAATTGGTGTCCTGGTCTACAACTGATAGCACAAAATGCCACATAATCTTCCCGGGATAACCTTTATCAAATCCCTGTTATACCATATATAAAAATATGTGCAATATATTTGTCTGGTGGGATAGTTGCATTTTAGGGGGACAAAGGCAACTATATTATGGAAAAGGAAACAAGGAACTCAGGAAACAGCCCTTGGTGGTTATGGGCTTGAAAATTCTCAGATTTCCCCAGCACCATTTCTTGCCTTACTTGGCAGAAATTTGAGGTGTTTGAATGTGGTTTTTCTGCAAATTATGAGAATGTAAGGACATGGCACTCAATAAAATAACTCCAAAATATTTTCCAAAATAAGAAAAAGATTTTACATTGAATTTTACTCTTCATAGTAAAAAAAAAAAATCACTCAGTACAGTTAAATTTTGGTATACTCTGAGCATAAAACAGTGCGTCCACATAGTGTTGCCAAAACAAAACAAATGGGTTAAGGAGAAAAATAGTGATGATGGAAGATTTTCTTTACTTGAATTGTTCAGATTATTTTCTTAGGACAACTGTTCTGAACGGCTTTGGAACATTTCAGTTAGCTTTGCTTTCACTGGTGTTTCGTATAGTGTATTGAATGCCATGGGATCTCAAATACACAAAACAAAATGAAGAGACAGGTTTCAAAGTGCTATTTCAGGAGGATAGGGGATGACCAGTTACTGACTCAAGGCAGAGGCATTTCAACATGGGGTTCTAAAGCATACTCCTCATGGCTGTGTGTTGCTTTTCTTTTTTCTGTATTTTCCAGGAAGACTGCTGAGACCATTCTTTGCCAATAATTCTTATTCCTTGGGGAAGAGGTGGTTGGCGCTCTATTCCAGGCCTGCTCTCATTGCCCCCTACATGCTCCACTCCAGGCCTGCTCTCATTGCCCCCTACATGCTCCACTCCAGGCCTGCTCTCATTGACATACTCAACTCCACAAGCCCCTTTCTGATGGCCCAGGGCCTGACCATAGCAGAGGCTCAGCAAAACAGCTCAGCAGCTGTTAGGGGCAGAGCGAAGATTTAAGGAAATGTGGCTAATGGACCAATCACAAGCAGTGTTGTGCTCCGGTGAGGATTTCAGTCCATAGAGCTTAACAAAAATGTCACTGTGCCACCAGACTAGTCTATATAAAAGGCAAGAGGACCAATCACTAGTGTTTGCTCTGATTTTGTTTTGAGTTGTTTTTAAATACAAAAAAAAAAAAAAAAATAGGAACGACCACAGCAGATGTACAGTCTAATCATCTCTTATTTTTTGGAATAATTCCCCAGTAGCCTTTCTCAACTTCTCCGTACAAAGGGAAACCTGAAGCCTCCATTTCTCTAAAAATACCAGCAAGAGGTATAGGTTAATCAGGCCATCACTGTCCTTGTCTGCTTTCTGCTGCTGTGACAAGCACCATGACCAAAAACAACGTGGGAAAGAAAGGATTTATTTGGCTTTGACTTCCACAACATATTTCATCATGAAATGAGGTCAGAACAAGAACCTGGAGGCAGGACCTCAAGCAGAGACCATGAAACAACACTGCTTGCTGGCTTGCTCAGCCTGCTTTCTCATATAACCCAGGACCACCTGCCCAGAGACGGCTCCACCCGAATCATTGGAGCCATCACACATCAATCATTAATGAAGAAAATGTGCCACAGATTTACCTACAGGCCAATATGATGGGAGCATTTCCTTAGATGAGGGTCTTTCTTCCCAGATGACCCTTGCTTGTGTCAAGCTGACGAAAACCTAGCCAGCCCAATCACTTAGGTTTGTTGTTAGCACACTAGACCCCTCCTCACATTTGTAATCATGTATATCCATATGTGTGTGTGTGTGTATATATATATATATATATATATACATATACAAATGTCTATCTCTACATGTGTGTATTTATGTATATATAAATATATATACATATGAATCGCTTGTATAAGTATATGTTTACATTTATAATAGTCTTTTCCAACACAGCCCTGGGATAGATGAACATTCAACAATTAATTAATTGACAAGAAACATTAGAATAGTTGTCACAATAAAAGGAACTAAATCACTATCTCTCTTGAATTTTACAAATAATTCATTTAACTTGGTGAGTATATAGCTAATCTATCTACCTACCTATCTACCTATCATCTATTAGCTATTTATTATCTGTCTCTCTATTATCTATATCTACCATCTATGTCTCTATCTATGTCCCTATCTATGTCTCTATCTATCTATCTATCTATCTATCTATCTATCTATCTATTCAATCAGATATATATCCATATATCTCTTTATCTATCTATCTAATCTATGTATCATCTGTCTATCATCTATTTGTATGTGAATCTATCTACTGCTATCATCTACCTTCCATCATCTGGTTAGCTAGCTAGCTATACCTATTTCTGTATCAATTTATCATCTATCTCTCTATCTATTTATCTCTATGTGATTTATAACAGTAATCATGTATTTATCTATCAGCTATGTCTCTATCTCTCTAACATCTGTCTCTATATGGTTTTGGAACAATAAACATACTTCCCAACTTAAAAAACATTTGCAAAAGGAAATGCATCTTTTCTTGAAATATAATGGTTACAGTGAATCCAGACTATTTAAGGCAAACTTAAGCTGCCAGAAAAGCTTTCCCTTAGTTTTGTGTTGATAACCTCTCCCTTTCTAGTGGGAGATGTATCTTGAGCTTTGTACATGCTTATGTTGTTAGATAAGCACACATGGTGTGCCTGGAGGTTTCCTCTGCACTGGGTCACAAAATGGGTGGGGCGATAAAATATTAACATGGAAGGAAATTAGTGATGGGAATATTAAGATAGAAAATAAAAATGTCAAAGCTCATGTTTTTTCATGTTCACATATGTGTGGCCATCTCTATTAAAAACAATTTCCAATGTTTCATTAGCAGACTGCATTGCATGGTTTTTCCCACTGTGTTTTCACATGAAAGGAAAAAATATTAGTGCTCCAAAAATTCCTTGGACTGATCTTGGCCCCAGAAACTTGGATGAAATATTAACAGGCAGTAAATCCCAGAAGACGTTTATCTTTCAGGGCTTGTCTGAAGTGGCGCTCCTCATGGCTGAATTTCTCAGCACCTAGTTACCATTTGTCTCACATCACTTCAACAAAAACAAGATGGTCATATCAGCAAGCGCGTCAGAGAAAAGGGCAGCTTCAGAAAATTCAGTTTGTAATCCTTCTGGGTACACTCTCCAGCTGGACCTGACAGGGAGTCACCCCAGGGTCAGGTAGAAGACAGCAGTTGCTTCCAAGATGCTTTTGTTTGAGTCAAATGATCAGGCCTCTCCTGTTTTATCTTGCAGCTTGTGGAGACGGTTTATGTTTCTAATGAGGGCAGCCAAATAATGCAGTGGTAACTCAAGCCTGTTCATCCTTTGGCCACGGGGTGTGTTACATTATACTTCACGTTGCAACCCAGAGGATGATGTAATTAGAACATGCTCTGCACTGTCCCTCTGCTGAGGCCCATTTTTCAGATTAGCATTGGAAACCTTGCCTTTGAAATGTGTCTTCCATCTAAGGCTTGGCAGTAGAATTCAGAAAGTTACTTCCATTGTTTTTCTCCCTCCCTCTCCCCCACTACCTCCTTCCCTCCGTATCTCCATCTCTCTCTCTCTCTCTCTCTCTGTGTCTGTCTCTGTGTGTTTGTCTCTGTGTGTCTGTCTCTCTCTGTGTGTATGTCTGTCTGTCTGTCTGTTTCTCTCTCTCTCTCTCTCTCTCTCTCTCTCTCTCTCTCTCTGTGTGTGTGTGTGTGTGTGTGTGTGTGTGTGTGTGTGTGTGTGTGTGTTGCTTTCTTGTGTGGTATTGCCAGGTGAAAGTCATTATCCTTACCCCAAACCTAACATCACTTCCATGACTGTATCTTAGAGGCATGACTTTACATTAGCTTTTCATGTTATAGCACTGAGTGTTGCTGACACTTTGAAGTGTGAGTAAAACTCCTAGTGTCATTTTTAAGTCTTTGACCCACTATATATGTCTAAGAGAGATTCACTATGAAATTCACAACTCGAGAATTAGGCCCTTTGGGGAGGAAAATATTTCCACAACCCAAGGTATATCTCATGTAAATAAGAGGGGCGAGAAGAAAACTGAAAAAAGAAAAAATATCATATTTTAAGAAAACATTTATCTGACTAATATTTTAAAGAAGTGGGTTGCAATTCAATGCTTTTGATTCATTTGTTTAGGAAACCATAATTTCTTTAAACAAAATAATGACAATATATTATAGGAAATTTCAAAAGAGAAATCAGAAGTAATATTGTATTTTAGTTCTTTCATTTTTTAGAAAATGAAGGACCTGGAAGAAGGTATTAATTAATTTTACCTTTAATTTGATATAGTTGACAGTAATAAAATAATAATTACATTAAGTTTTCTGATAATAAAACATGGCAGGAAAAACTCTGTTTCTAGTGACCCATTGAGGTGTATGCTTGTAATTTTCCATAAGCAAGTGGACAGACCTCAGCTGCAACTCTCCTCCTAGATCCTTTGCAAGGGGAAATCAGAAATCCATGATGTATGTGAGGCAGCCTCTCTCACAAGGAGCTGGCTTCTCTGTGAATCACACATTTAAATGATCCCCAACTTTAACTCTGGTTCTTTCTAAAATGCACCAAGAATTAGCCTGCTGGTTTTATTTATTGACTAAAAAAAAAACCAAAAAACAAAAAACAAAAAACAAAAAAAACAAAAAACAAAAACAAAAAAAAACAAAAAAACTTTCCAAAGTTTTTTAATGCATTTCTAACAAAGAATAGCTTTAAAAATCATGTTGGTTCCTTTGAACAACCAAAGTAATGTTTTTATGTGCCCAATAATGAGATAATGACCTAAAAGTGACACATGGTATTACTGAGAGTTTTGCCATAAATATCTATGAACTGACTTAGCTATGTAGAATTTATATCCATTTTAACTGAGCAATTCAAGGATCTTTAAGTGACTTTTAACTATGCCAAAGTCACCTCCCATAAGGATCTCTAATGGGGAGTAAATAGTACAATAATTACCAAAAGAAAAAAATTAAATTTCTGGGGGGAAAGTTTAAAAGACAAAATTACATTTTCCTATTCTTGACCTACGTGTTCCATCTGCATTGGTTATTTTACTATTGCTGTGAGGAACCCTGTGACCAAGGCAGCTCATAGAACAAAGTGTTTGCTGGAGCTTGCAGTTCCAGAGAGTTAGAGTCCATGTAACGGAAACAGCTGAGAGCCCACATTTTGAACCACAAGCAGGAGGCAAAAAGCACGCTGGCAATGACAAAAGTTTTTTGAAATCTCAAAGCCCACCCCCACTGACACACCTCTCCCAACAAAGCCATACCTCCAAATGCTTCCCCCCAAATTCTAATACTCAAACATATGATTCCATGTCAGCCATTTTCATTCAAACCATCAGGCCATCTAAAGACTGACTTCTGTTTTTCAAATATAATTATTGTATTCTCTTAGCATGTGAACTCTCACAAATGTGTTTTACAATGAGCCCTTTGGGTCACTCTGTATATACATCTTTGAGACTTAGCATGTAATTGATCATGTGATAAGTATATCCTTTATCTTAATAGTTCCATGAAGACTAAGCACTTTCTGTCTGGATTAGGAGTTAGAGACAAGCTTACAAGATTCACACAAACAAATTGAGTAGCTATCATATGGAGAAACACAAATGTATTACCCAGTGTTCTTTTTCCATGTTTCCAAAATTTCTACACGATAGAGTTATGTCATCTATGGGGTCAATGATTCACAAAACAAAGGCTGTAAAAGAACATAATTGGGTCAAAGTTCACAGGTGTTGGGTAAATAAACAAAGGTCACAGAAGCCAAAACACAGGCATCTCGCTGGGCTTCTTGTTTCTGCTGACTCAAGTCTAAGAAAAGAGATTTAGGTATCAGGAACCTAATTCTTACTACGTTCTTTTTTGTTCTCCTTTGAAGGCATGTTAACTACATTGTGAAAGGCATCTTTTCTATGACTCTATTCATAAAGGAACTTGTGGAATATGAGAAATAATGCTTTAGCTCACTGCTGTATAATTCAATTAACCCAACCTTTATTGTAGACACAGCAGGAAGCTAACCCAATGGTTGGCATACACAGCAGTTCAGCTCTGTGCAGACTACAGTCAGATGTGAAGCAGCAAGCATTATGAGACAGTAGGAAGTGCTGGGAAACCAATGTAAACAGAATAGATCAAGTACACTGAGTAGGACTTGATTACTGTTCTCCCTATGCATGTGAACTCTCAAAAATACCTTTTCCTTTATATGGGTTATACTTTTATGTGTGAGGATCTGGATGAGGTACACACTA
Organism: Peromyscus attwateri; assembly: GCA_902168425.1. Classification (NCBI taxonomy): domain Eukaryota; kingdom Metazoa; phylum Chordata; class Mammalia; order Rodentia; family Cricetidae; genus Peromyscus; species Peromyscus attwateri. The sequence continues at coordinate 13,308 of CABHPP010133127.1, forward strand.
CAGGCTTTTGTTGCTGTTATTAGCATTGTATATACAAAAGACTGGCAGTGAAGTGGGAATGGTTCTCATTTATCTGTGTTCCACTAAGTTCCTAAGTCCACACCTTAAATTCCTTCCAGTTTGACCACTATATAATCAATCCTCTGTCTCTATTAAACTCAGTGTTGACAAGTCATACCTCTTGAATTTTTCATAATTTTCCCAATTATTAGGGTTGGTGTCTTTGTAATACTGATCCCTTGCCTGTAAAATTTTCTTTTGTTACCTGCGGCATACATATTGTTCTATTAAAATTCAATTTAGATGTGAAGTCTGTAGCAGGCTCCTAACATACTGGTAGCTCCTAACTGCGCTAACCTTGCTGTCACTATGGACACTCTCACTGACTCCTTTGTCTCTTTTATGTTGTCTGGTTACTGTGAGCCTCGGGTCACCCTCAAGGTGCACAGCAGCAGTTCATCAATAACCCTGAAGCACAAAGGGGGGAAAATTAGCATCTTCGGTTAAGTATTTCCAAAATGTTTATAAAAG
>CABHPP010133128.1:0-43574 GCA_902168425.1 Peromyscus attwateri
AAGACCTTTATCATGAAGGGGTCTTAGATTTTTCAGCATTTAATGAGATGATCATTTGTTTTTGTTTTTGTTTTCAGTTTGTTTATATGGTAAATTACATTGACAGATTTTCATATGTTGAATGATCTCTGCATCTCTGGAATGAAGCCATTATGGTGAATGTCATTTTTTGTGTGTGATGTGTTCTTGGATTCAGTTTGCCAGTATTTTATTGAGTATTTTTGCATTAATGTTCCTGAGGAAGATTGATTTGTAATTCTCTGTTTTTGTTGCATCTTTGTGTGGTTTCGGTATCTGGATAACTGTAGCTTCATAGAACGAGTTTGGCAATGTTTTTTCTGTTTCCTTTGTGTGGAACCTCTTGAAAAGTATTGGTATTAGCTCTTCTTTGAAATTCTGGTAGAATTCTGCACTGAAACCACCTGGCTCTAGTCCTTTTGTTGTTGTTGTTGTTGGGAGAATTTCAATGACTACTTCTGTTTTCATAGGGGTTATCTGTCTATTTAAATTGTTTATCTGTCTTGATTTAATTTTCATAAATGGTACCTATCCAGAAAATTGTCCATTTCTTTTAGATTTTCCAATTTTGTGGAGTACATGATTTTGAAATATGACCTGATTATTCTCTGGATTTCCTCCTTCCCTTTATATATATATATACACATCCCTTTTTGTTTCTGATTTTGTTAATTTGAATATTCTCTCTCTGCTTTTTGGTTTGTTTGGATAAAGGTTTGTCTGTCTTGTTGATTTTCTCAAAGAACCAACTCTTTGTTTCATTGATTCTTTGTATTGTTCTCTTTGTTTCTCTTTTATTGATCTCAGCCCTCAATTTAGTTATTTCCTGGCATCTACTCCTCCTGGATGAATTTGCTTCTTTTTGTTCTTGAGCTTTCAGGTGTGGTGCTAAGTCACTATAGTGTGAGATTTCTTCAACTTCTTTATGTAGGCATTTATAGCTTTGACCTTCTCTCTTAGTATTGCTTTCATAGTGTCCCATAAGTTTGGGTATGTTGTTGTACAGTAATTTTCACTGAATTCTAGGAAGTCTTTAATTTATTTCTTTATTTCTTCCTTGACCCAGTGGTGGTTCAATTGAGCATTATTCAGTTTCTATGAGTTTGTAGCCTTTCTGTAATTCATATTGTTGTGGAATTCTAACTCTAAGCCTTGGTGGTCTGATACAACACAGGAAGTTATTCTAATTTTTTTTTTGTCTCTGTTGAGATTTGCTTTGTGACCCAGTATGTGGTCAAATTAAGAGAAGGTTATATAGTATGCTGAGAAGAAGGTATATTCTTTTGTGTTTGAGTTGAATGTTCTGTAGATATCTATTAAGTCCATTTGAGTCATAACATTGTTAGTTCCCTTGTTTCTCTGTTAAGTTTCTGTCTGGCAGACCTGTCCATTGGTGAGAGTGGTGTGTTGAAGTCTCTCACTATTAGTGTGTAGGGTCTGATGTGCAATTTAAGCTTTAGTAATGTTTCTTTTACATATGAAGGTGCCCTTGAATTTGGAGCATAAATGTTCAGAACTGAGACTTCATCTTGTTGGATTTTTCCTGTAATGAATATATAATGTCTTCTTAATCTCTTTTGATTAATTTTAGTTTGAAGTCTATTTTTTTAGCTATTAGGATAGCTACACTAGCTTGCTTCTTAAGTCCATTTGATTGGAAAGTCTTCTCTCAACCTTTTACTCTGAGGCAGTGTCCGTCTTTGAAGTTGAGGTATGTTTCTTTTATGCTGCAGAAGCATGAATCCTGTTTTCAGATCTTTTCTGTTTGCCTGTGTCTTTTTATAGGTGAATTGAGTCAATTGATATTAAGGGATATTAATATCCAGTGATTGTTAATTCCTGTTATTCTTTTGTAGTATTGTGTGTGTATTTCATTTCTTTAGGATTTGTTTATGTGGGATTATCTATTGCCTGTGTTTTCATGGGTGCATCTAACTTCCTTATTGGATTTTTTTCCTTGTAATGCTTTCAGTAAGGCTAAATTTGTAGGTAGCTATTGTTTAAATCTCTTTTGTCATGGAAGATCTAGTTTATTCTGTCTATGGTGATTGAGAGTTTTGCTGGGTATAATAGTCTGGGCTGGCATCCATGATCTCTTAGTGTCTGTATAATATCTGTCCAGGACCTTCTGCCTTTCAGACTTCTTCCATTGAGAAGTCAGGTGTTATTCTGATAGATCTGCCTTTATACATTACCTGGATTTTTTTCCTTTGCAGCTCTTAATATTCTTTCTTTATTCACACATTTAGTGATTTGATTATTATGTGGCAAGGGGATTTTTTTTTATTTTGGTGTCCAATATATTTGGTGTACTATAAGCTTCTTGTATCTTCATAGACATTTTCTTCTTTAGGTTGGGAAAGTTTTCTTTTATAGCTTTATTGAATATATTTTTTGTGCCTTTCAGCTGGTATTCTTCCTCTTCTATTCCTATTATTCTTAGATTTGGTCTTTCATGGTTTCCCTAACCTCCTGGATGTTCTGTGTTATTACTTTGTTGGCTTTAATGTTTTCTTTGACCAATGAATCTATTTCCTCTATCATATCTTCAATGCCAAAGATTTTCTCTTCCATCTCTTACATGCTGTTGGCTATGCTTTAATATGCAGTTCCTGTTCAATTACTCAGATTTTCCATTTCCAGCCATTCCCTCAGTTTGTGTCTTCTTCATTGCCTTTAATTTAATTTTCAAGTCTGGAACTATTTTCTTCACCTGTTTGATTGCTTTTTCTTGGTTGTCTTGATTTTCTTTAAGGGAATTATTGATTTCTTCCAATTTTTTGTTTGTCCTTTCCATGACTTCTTTAAGGGAACTTTTCCTTTCCATTTAAAGGCCTCTATCATATATATATATATATATATATATATATATATATATATATATATATAAAGTCATTTTAAGGTCATTTTCTTCTGCTTCTTCTACACTGTGATGTTCAGATCTTGCTGTAGAAGAACCACTAAGTTCTGGTGATGCCATATTGCTCTTTACGTTGTTGTATGTATTTTTGCACTGGCATCTACCCATCTCTTGCTTCAATTGGTGCAAAAGGTATCTGTGTCTCAGGGAGCAATTCTTGGTCCAAACAGCCCTGGTGGTGTTTGTGTCTCAGGGAGCTACTGGGGTGTCATGGGGGATGGCCGGTTTTAGGAACCAGAGTGCAAACTTGTAGATTGCAGGGTACAGTAGAGGTAGTGGAAAAGCCTGCCCTCAGGACTCTTGCCTGCAACTTGGGCTGCAATGGGTGGTGGTATGGGGACATGGTTGTGTCCCTGGGCATAGGGCCTAGAGGCTTGGGTGACTGGCTGAGAGAACAGTCACTCACCTCTTGATTCAATTCAAGCTGGCAGAGTCTGTGTCTTAGGGAGCAGCTGCAGTCTCAGCAAATGGGTGGGTTTGGGGGAGAAAGTGGGGTTTTAGATTACAAGGTCTGATTGGGGGGTGGGTTTGGTCAGGCCTGACTACAGAGGCCTTGCCAGCTGGCCTGCAACTGGGGCTGTAATGGGTGAGGGAATGGGGTACACACTGTGCCCCCTGGCCTAAGGCCTACATGATAGAGCTACATGATGGTCTTAAGAGTTTTTTTTTTTTTGAGAGCAAAGAGCAACAAAACCATAGAGATAAAAGATTTTCAAGTGTGGGAACTAGAACATGTTTAGCAATATGATATATTGGTGTTAAAGAACAGAGAGAGTTTAGATATAATAAAGTTGGTGATCATATGTTTGTGCAGTGACAGAAGTTATCACCATATGAGAAAATTTGAAAATCAAGTGTGCCATCTTTAGACATTGAGCAAGGTGTTTGTAGTAAGACAGTGAGGCTTTAAAGAAAGGCTTTAATGTGTTTGAGGAGGAAACAAGAAAGGATTGCAAAGGAAACTCCAGAAGAAAGAGCATTCTAATAAGCTCCAAGAGGGAGCTGAGAGACAGAGGAAAACAAGGCCACAGTGAGAGACAAGGATCACAAGCAGGAATTCCAACAGAGGGAATGTTACAATATCATAGTGACCTAGCAGCATATGGAAAGTCTTAGCAGGCAGCTCCTAGGGGGAGGAAGGAAACTCTATGGGGGACCTGAGGACATAAACAAGTAGGTAGAGCAATTAAAGGAGAAAGCAACTAAAGAGGTAGACTGGAGAGGTTTTTCAGGAAAAGGGGGGTTCAAATTGAGGGTGAGGGGTAGCAGAGATGCCCACATGGTGGGTGATCAGGATGACATAACAGGCTTCAGGGGTTAGAGAGACTGAGAGGAAACTTACCCAGTGGGAAAGCAGAGAGCAGGTAGAGGGAGAGCAGGTAGAGGGAGAGACAGAGACTTCTCATGTAATGTGCAACCAGAATGGTATAGCCTACTCCAGGAGCCAGAGAGACAGAGAGATGCCCAGAATCAGAGTGGGTAAGCATAGTCAGTTGGAGGAAGAAGTGGTTGAAGAGACAGACTATAGAATTTGTAGTCAAATATTATGGGTGGTAGAAGCCAGTAGAAACAAATGATCCATACATACCTTAGAACAGTCAAATTAGCAATCTGGTGTAGTTAGAAGACAAAGTCTTTAGAAAAGGTTCCATGTATGCCCCATCCAGGAGGTTTTGGACCCAGATGTATAAAGTGAGGACATCACTGCTCCAAGGTATGGCTGAGGGGAAGTTTTTATTGTAGATTTGAGGGAGAGCACAAAAGGAGCAGGGAGAGAAAGTAGTGGATGTAACATGGCCAGTAGACTGACTTGGGCCATGAAGGGGAGGGACAAGAGAGGAAGAGATGACCAAGAGAGAGGAGCAAGGAAGAAGGGGCCAAGAGAAGAAAACAAAGGAAGACTAAGAGTGTAGATTGTGACTTTTTATTTTAACCTTTAGACATTAAAATTCAAGAATGTGATACTTTCATCATTACTAAATCAGAAAAGGACAAAAATGTTCAATTTAATGCCAGTGCCTTAATCAGTATTGATTTACTGTTGATGCAATGGCTATTAAATGTTACTTGAATGTAGTTTTGTCAAGTTGAATCGGTTCAGTTAGTCAAAAATTCAGTGCTCTATTAGACATAAAGAAAATAAAAATCTTTGTGCATGTTTGAGGAGAATAATATAAAACAAAGTTGAGCAATTATATGAAATGTGATATATTTTTGAATTTTTCTTGAGATATATTACTAAGCTATTATAATGCAGGAATCTTGTTTTTTTAATTATTTACGGAAAAATATGTAATTAATATATAACCTATAATTAATGGCAAATTTTGTCCTGTTGACTTTTGAGACTAAAGTTATTTAATTTCTATTACAAGTAGGTAGCCAGTTTGTAGTGTTTTTGCGCTGTACATCTTCAGTGGGATTGATTTACTTAGGTACATAGTTTCTTTATGGCACTCTGAAATGTTAAAGTAAGATACAGAAATGTGGAAAACTCTTAAAAGTGTTCTTTGGCATTCCACTCTTTCCAATTAGCGTAAACAAATCCACAGACCACCTGACAATAAATAGGCAACAGAGCTCTGCCCCAGGGAGGGACTACTGGTTTCATATAGAGATGCTACGCTTCTGCTGTGACTCAGCATTTCAATAATAAGAATACAAGCCTGGACTACTGTCCTTCTGGTTCTCAAAAATATGCCTCCATATCTTCAAGAAAATACATATATTCCTACATAGAGAGAATTTCTGATCTTCTATTCTCCTGTTATAATCTCTATATCATTTTGCTAGATGCAGGCATAAGTGCTTGAATTTCACATAACCTCCATAAGAGGTCTTCAATCTCATTTGATTTAATGATTCAAATTTAGGATCCAGAATTTCTCAATTACTTTCTTAGTGTAACAGAGTTAATGAAAGGTATTGGAACATAGGCTGTCTGTCTCTAACTTTATCTTCCCTATTTCATTAAGCTAAACAATATTGGGAATAAAAGAACTGTGCAGTAAGATTATTATCCTTAAAATGATTTCTACTCTAAGAAGACAGACATTCAAATGTATTTTATAAGAAAATAAAGATATTTAATACCTTAAATAAAATTACAAATAGTATTGCTGGGAGTCATCAATAGGATGCATTTTCTTTTATTGTTTTCACATTAAAGTATAAAATCTGTAGAGAAATTGTTAAAAAAAAAATCTTACTCTTGAGTACCAAATTGGATATTAAGATGAAATCTTAGAACACCAATGCAAACAAAATACAGAAATATGCCCGATACAAGATAAATGATGACTCTGTGGATCTGAATAGATCAATAACTACCACCTATTTATTTATATAGTTTATTAATAATCGGGAACTGCCAAGTACTCCAGAATAAAGAGTCCGGTACTACAGTAAGATGTGGAGGCTTCTCTTGCAGTTTTGATGGGAACATGGGACCAGGAAAGAAGGAAACCAGAAAGGATGTCAGAGGTGGACATTCACTAAGCAGAGAAGTATTTCATCAAGTTGGCTGCATTTTTCCTAATTATCTGTGTGTGAGTGTTGAGAAACAAAGACATTCAGAAGTCACTTGATAAAATGTTTCATAATTCAGCTAACACCTAGCCTGCACCATTCTAAGAATTCTGACTTGTAAAATGATGCTTTTATTTTTCACATTGAGAAGTGTGTGTCTTACCAGTAGGTAGCATACAAGATGTCTTTATATAAAAAATTTATAAATTGTTTTTAATTTCTTTTAATTTTACAAAGCACACACATGTGAATGTGTAGGTGAATGAGCCCTTTTTTCCATTTTATAGCTTAGGTTGGGGATAGGTCAAGTAGTAATCTTTAGTATGTCTGGTCCTTAGAAAGGCTATGAGTTTGACTTTCACATTGAAAAGCAGACAAATATAGCAAGTTTAGTGTAAGTATATGCAGTGAAATCACTGAATGAGACCACATCTTGGGTAGAAAAAAAAAGTTTAATGGGAAAAAACTGCTGAGCTGTCTCAAGAAAGTAGAGAACAGCAGCAAGGCTGAGTAGAAAAAAATGAGTGTCGTAGGATACCTTGGGTGGGAGATGGGAATGTTCATGACAACTGAAAGCAGGTTATATTAATGGGTATCAGATGTTCCTTTTCCTAGGGTTATATTAGTGGGTGTCAGATGTTCCTTTTCTTAGGGTGACTATCCATTAGGGAAGAATGAGGAAGCTGTGGTCTTTTGATAATTTAAGCTCCAGAGTCGTGAGGTTTCAGAGAAATTCTGGAGGCTAGGCTTCTGTTTCCTAGTGGAGGCATGCCTGGGCTTAGCTCCAGCAGCCGTTTTTGGGTATTGTCAGCTGTGCCACCATTTTAGGGGTCTGCTGGCGACCTTAAACCTAGTTAACCAAAATAAGTACAATTTATTTTCTATGACAATATATTATTAGATTGGGAATATATATTAGTAATAATTAACTATAAGGGATTCACATGTCTGAAAAAAAATCTGTGAGAAAATTTTGGGAAACTCAAAGGTTTTGGATTACTTTCATATGTTTAAAAATTAAAATTAGGACTCAAAATAGTTTTGTATTTCATTACATTAGCAATTATGATTGTTTAACTTGATTTAAATTATTTTACATTATTTATTATTTATGTGTGTGCCTATGTGTACACATATATGCATGCATTATAAGCATATTGATCAAACGACAACTCGCTGGAATCAGTTATCCCCACCAGAGAGCTTAAGTAGCTGTTCCTTACATTTCAGTACCTAATTTGATTCTGTCTGAGGTAGTGTTTTTATTACTGTGATGAAACACTGAAACCAGTTTGGGAAGGAAAGGGTTTATTTTAGCTTATATGTCTCAGATTACAATATATCACGAAGAGAAGTAAGGTCAAGAACTCAAGGCAGGAACCAAGAGGCAGGAACTGAGATAAACGCTGTGCAGGAATGGTGCTTACTGGCTTCCTCCTACCATTGTCCTTGGTCTGCTTTGAGTGTCACCACCTACTGTGAACTAGATTCTCCCAAATCAATCATTAATCAAGAAAATCTGGTGGGAACATTTTCTCAATTGATGTTCCATCTCCCAGATGAACCTAGCTTTTATCAAGTTGACATAAAAATATCCAGCACAGATACTAAGTTTAATCTTTATGACACTCAAAAAAAGTATAGAAATGTCAGATAAATGTGGTATCTGGGCCTTAAACTCTGGTGATCAAGTTTAGTGTTAAGTTCTTTTACCTGTAAAGCATCTGGCTGACTCTGACTTTTAAGACCAGATTATATATTGTAGTTAAAATTTCAACTATACCATGACTCTTTTTCCTGTTGCATAGTCCCACATTAAAAGATTATTATTTCATATTGAGAATTCATGGTCTGAACACTCCAGTGTATCTGCTTTATGTTTAGAATTACTCTTTCACAAACTTAGAAGAAATAGTTCTTCCTAGCTATGACCTTGGAGGAAATCTGAGAATTAATATATAACATTTGTGAATCATTCTGAGTTCTTTGAAGGAGTTTTAATATCACAGAAATCTAAGAGATTGTGAAAGAGCAACATATTAAAGACAGTTTATCCTTCAACAGATTAATCTTTGACAGAGCCTCAGGCAACTGCTAGGATGTTAGTATCACTGTCAATTATCCTCCTGAAGAGACAGATGTAATAGTTACACATCACTTCTCATGTTACTTTTTGTATCTTATGACTCCAACTGATAGAAAGAAAGAGAAAAAGTTGAACAAATAAATTAAGAAATAATATGCTATCTTCTTAAGTCTTTTAAAATTCTTGTCCTTTTAAACTATGCAACAAAGTGAAAAAAATTGAAGTAAATATCTTAAAACAGAAAGTGATATGTAAAATGGAAAATTCATGTGATGTTTTTAAACTTCTATATTTCATTTAAACATATATATATATATATATATATATATATATATATATATGACTTGATAAACCTCAAAATAAAGCTCCTACATAAGAGTATCGGAGGAGTTATATTCATGTTTTGAAATATATTAAAAACTATATTTTAGTGGACTTGAACTGGCTCTGAACATATACTATAGTTTTGAGACTTTAGTTCTAAGTCAGGGGCAGCTGTGTTAAATGTAGAAGTCAGGCAGTGGTAGCACATGCCTTTAATCCTAGCATTCGGGAGGCAGAGATTCATGCGGATCTCTGTGAGTTCAAGGCCACACTGGGAACAGAGCCAGGCATGTTGGCACATGCCTTAAATCCCAGTACTAATTAACCATAGAGGTATGGATATCTGTACAGACAGACAGGAAGTGATAGATAAAGCTGGGTAGAAAAAGGAAGTGATGCACCTGGGTGGAGAGAGGAAGTGAGATGGCAGGGACTTTGGATATAGTCATGAGTATACAGTAAGTAGCTCTCTCTTGGGCTGAGGATTTCCTAGGGTAAGAACACATGGCTGTAGCTTGTTCTGTTCCATAGAGGACACTCCTCTATCTCCTCTGCATCAGTTCTTGCCTTCAGGTTCCTGACTTGAGTTCCTTTCCTGACTACCTTAAATGATAGACTATGAACGTGAAATAAATTCTCTTCTTCTTGCTTTTCTTCATAGTGTTTTAGCACAGGAAAACCTAACTAAGAAACCTAACTAAGATACTTCTCAACAAATAAAGTCTATTTATACCAGATGTAGACCATTATAACAACCACAAGCAATAAAAATTAGTTATCTGGTCAGAAGAACAGGATATCTGCTGTGAGATTGTGTCTCATTGAGGAATCTACCCTCATGGCTGGCTATAAGGGATATATTTCATGGGGTCCCAACCTTAGAATTTCCAGCAATAAATATGTGAGAAAAGGAGAATACAGTCTTCCCATAAAAGCCTTCCCCTACTGAACGTGTGTGTGTGTGTGTGTGTGTGTGTGTGTGTGTGTGTGTGTGTGTGTGAAAGTTAAGGATAACTTTTTTTCTGCTGGGTCAAATGGTAAAAATTTAGCTGTTTATCCCAAATACAACATGAAACTATTTAGGAAATACTTACATACAAGAGAGGAACCCAATATAATGTTGGTGTTGGAAGGGTATGTTTAGTTGCTAATAGATGCTGCCCAAAATAATTTTCTTTCTGAGGAATTGATTTTTGACAAACTTTATAGAAATCCAGTTTGAAATCTGATACTATGTTCCAAATAGTATGCAGAAAAGCAGTATAATGTGGTAGGTACCTCATGGTGGTCAGCATTTATTCAATTCTGATATTTCATCATGAAGCTGTTAGTAAATACGTGAGAATATGTGAGAAATCTGGTTCATGCTGTTCTTTTCCAGACATTTGTTTGAGGTAGTAAATTTTTCTAACATAAATGCCTTCTCAATTATGACACATTAAGACAAATTCTCTGCTCTAAACTGCACCTACTCTTCTCACTTTCATTAACATTGGGATTACTGTATCCAAAATGTCATAAAAATAAATCTGAAGTAACACAAATTTAGTGAAATTAAATTTATAAGTTTTCATCCATATTTAAATTTATAAAACATTGTGTTAATATTTTAACAATATAAATTTATTAAACCACTAGAATTTTAAATAAATATTTTGTTAAATGAAAACACAGTTTTTGTGCTTAATGTTTCCCACCTACCAAAGACACAAAGTGTTAAACAGTATAGCAGTATGAAGTAGTAAAAGCAACCCAAGAGGCAAGGCTTCGGGTTCAGTGTGACAATTATTGACGACTGAAAAGAGACAAATATCTTTTGAAGATTACATTAAAGTTGTAAGTAAAAATGTGTCTCCAAAATTTTAAATGTAAAAGAACATTTGAAGGATAGGACAGAAAAATTTTAAAAACCATATTAATTCTTGAAGTGAAATAGCATTAGCATTTAATTAAATTGCAAATTGGTGTAATGTAGAATTAATCTTATCTGGAAAAAAGGAAAAATCTTCACTGAAATATTTTGTACATTGTAATAAATGAAATGATTTGACATTTTAAATAAAGTTCTTTTTATAAAGCTAAATTAATAGAATTACTTGGGCTAGTCCTATCCATTAGTCTTTCAAACTTGGTGCATTATTGTAACTTTTCAACACTTAAACATTTAAAAATCTATAGTAATATTTATTTACAAAACATTTTTATCATTTATTAGGAATTTCCATAGGGAATAGAAGTCTTACTTTTGTTATAAACTTATTCAATCTTAATTTATCTCAAATAAGCATAGAAGTAATTTATTAATTGAATGTGCCATATCCTTCATGAACAGTATTATCTTCAATCTATGACATTCTTAGCATACTTTACAATTTTATAGAATATTGGATTCAACATTTCCCCTAAAAGTCTGAAACATCGAGAATATGTATAATTTTAGGAATTAAGCATAGGGAGTGCAAATGAGTCATTACTTTATGCAAACTAAGGTATCAAATAGCACTTAAAATGGTCTGACTTTATTCTACGCAAAACTCAGTCCAATCTCTCTTTTTTCCTTTCACCTTGTTTTCTATCATTTTCTTTGACCTTGCTAAATTTTATCAAAATGGCTATTTTTAGTTGGACATTACATAGTGCTTGTTGTACTGTTATTATTTTATTCTATTTTAGTTTTATGCTGAAATACTTGATCTTCTTTCCAATTTGGTTTGCTGTCTTGTGATTCTCAAAAGTTGTATCTTAACTTTTTAAAATTTATGCTTTGCTGAGATTTTAAAATATATATGTAAATAGGTAAAAAGACTTTTTCTTTATTGGTCTGGAATCACTACCAGATGGTACTTAGGCAGAAATCATGACTGGAGCCTCCATGGTCTACCTAAACCTAAATTAAAGCAGGAGGAATGCAAGCCTGTCCTCTATTGTAAAACTCTGTCAGCATAAATGAAAAATAAGTAAGTAAGTAAGTAAGTAAGTAAGTAAGTAAGTAAATAAATAAATAAATAAATAAATAGTAAAATAAAATAAAGAATAATGATGTGATTCAAAACAGGAGCACAAGATGGGATATGGAAAGATGAGGGAAGAAATGTAGGTGGTGAAGGGTAAGTTTGAGTCTTGTGAAGTCTTCCAGGGTATAATTACAAAGAGAAATGGATGGCCATGAAGAGACTGACTAGTGTCTGCTTCACACTGAAGGAAAGATCTGGGTGCTATCTAAAGTTAAGGTTGAAGGTCAGCAACAGCAAATGAAACAGTTTAATGACAATTGCTCTAAAGTAGATAAAAACTAAAGGAAGGTGGGACAAGAGTGAATCTTATGAACTAAATTCACATAAATGTATTATTCAAAGAGAAAAGATTTGTAATAGACCTTTTTTTCACTTCTTTTTTAAATTAAATTTTTTTATTCATTTTACATACCAACCACAAATCCCCCTCTCATCCCTCCTCCCTCCCCCACCTACCCTCTCACCTTCTCCCTGAGGCCTCATCCCTTCCTCCTAAAAGGTAAGTCCTCCCATGGGGGGACAGCAAAACCTGGTACATTCAGTTGAGGTAGGACCAAACCCCTCCTCCCTACATCAAGGGTGAGCAAGGTGTCCCACATAGGTAATGGGATCCAGAAACCCAGCTCATGCACCAAGGATAGACCCTGATCACACAGCCAGGGAGCCCTCAAACAGACCAAGCTATACAAGTGTCTCCTGTATGAAGAGGGTCTAGTCTGGTCCTATGCAGTTCCACTGTGTTCGGTTTAAAGTTCCTGAATTCCTATGAGCTTGGTTCAGTTTTCTCTGTAGATTTCCCGATCATGATCTTGACTCCCCTTGCTCATATAATCCCTCTTCCCTCTCTTCAACTGGGTTCTTGGAGTTTTTACCTGGTGCTTGGTTGTGGATCTTTGGATCTTCCTTCCATCATTTACTAGATATGGCAACTTCTCAGAACATTGGGAATAAATCTACCTCAAGATCCAATGATACCACTCTTGGGAATAAACCCAAGGGATACTCAATCATACCACAAGTACTCAGCTGTAAAAAAACAATGACATCATGAAATTTGCAGGCAAATGGATGGAACTAGAAAGTATCATCCCGAGTGAGGTAACCCAGAGTCAGAAAGACAAACATGGTATGTACTCACTCATAAGTGGATACTAGAAGTAAAGCAAAGGATAACCAGACAACAACCCACAGCTTCAGAGCAGCTAGTAAACAAGGTGGACCCTAAGAGGGACGCATGGATCACCTTGGGAAGGGCAAACAGAGGAGAGCTCCATGAGTAAACTGGTGGTGAGGGGAAGAAATAGAGGGGAGAGACTGGGGGATGAAAACACGAGGGAACAGGATGTTAGAGCTGGGGAAGAGATGGAGTGGGAGATTGGTGAAAGAGATGTCTTGATAGAGGGCAACATTATGGGGTAAAGAGAAACCTGGTGCTAGGGAAATTTCCAGAAATCCACAAGGATGACCCTAGATTAGACTACCAGCAATAGTGGAGAGGCTACCTGAACTGGCCTACCTTGGTAATCAAATTGGTCAATACCCTAACTGTCATCCTAGAGCCTTTTTGTTTATTAACAAGATTGATCCTCTTTTTTTAAATATTCCATAGAATATTGGAAAATTTCAATTTTCAAGCAATAAATCTGTATGAGCACGATAGAATATGTTGTTAGTATTTCCACAGAAAATATCCCAGACAGACTGAGAGAGAAAGTCAACAGGACTCACTACTGCTGCAGTAGGAGAGAGGAATGTGTTGTGTGAGATTTTGTTTGTGTTCTGACAAATAAAGCTTGCCTGGAGATCAGAGGGTGGAGCTAGCCACTAGTTAACCATAGAGGCCAGGCAGTGGTGGCTTTTATTCCTAGCACGTGGGAGGAGGAAGCAGGAAGATCAGGAGTTCAAGGTCACCTTGGGCTGCAGGAGACTGAACCTGTCTAAAAGAGAAACAGATCCAGGCAGTGGTGGCATACACCTTTAATCCCAGCACTTGAAAGGAGGAAGCAGGAAGATTAGGAGTTCAAGTCCACCCTTGGCTACATGAGATTGAACTAGCTTAACAGAGAAAGAAGAGCCTGGTGGTGATGGTGCACACCTTTAACCCCAGCACTAGGGAGGTAGAGACAGGAATATAAGATGGGTAGAGACAGGTTCTCAGGGCTGCCCTATTTAGTCTAAGGATTCATAGAGACGGGATACCCTACTTGGTCTGAGATTTCAAAGACTTAAGAAGTCTCTAGTTGTTGGCTGTTCTGCTTCTCTGATCTTTCAGCCTTCACCCTAATATATGACTCTGGGTTTTTATTGACTAAGATTAATTAGATTCATATTTCAGGAATGATTCTATGGAACAGTCCTGGGATGCTAAACAGTAACTTGGTCAAAGGAATATAACCATTTGTTATTTTTCCTTAATAAGTGAGTTTTGAATTGAGTCTGAAAAATAATGGCAGTATCTTTCTTTTAAATTTTAAATGTTGTATTTGAATGATATGTAAACATGAAAATTGCCCGTGAAAGGTTTTGTGTGCTTTTTATAATTAATATACTGCTCAATACCTAAATTAGATTTAAAAAAAATCACCATCTTCTCCTCACCATCAGTTTCTAGTGAGAACATTCAAAACAGTGCTTTATAAGTTGTTTCTCTTTGTTCTTACTTATTGTGTTTATTTAATTTAGTTCTTTGAGAATCTCATACATGTATAAAAATTCTGATAACTTTCTCTCTACTTACTGTTTCTTGTGATCTCACTTCCCTTTCTACCCTTTCCTCCTCCTCACCAGTGCCTTCACCAGACTCGTTACTTTTGGTTTTGGATTTTTTGAGACAGGGTCTCTCTCTGTGTAGCTTTTGGAGCCAGTCCTGGAACTCACTCTGTAGACCAGGCTGGCCTCGAACTTACAGAAATCTGCTTGCCTCTGCCTCCTGAGTGCTGGGATTAAAGGTGTGTGCCACCATCGCCCAGCTTGGTTTTATTTTATAACTCATTTTATTTAACTTGTACAGTGTGAGTGACCATTGGGTTGGAACTATCAGTTACCGCGTAGTGAGTTCTGCTGTGGGTACACAACTGAAGGTAATGACTCCTTGTCTTCCCATATCGTTTAGTAGCAAATTGTTCTGTAATGAGGGATAAGGATGTTTGATCCCTCCCTCCACCCCTAGATTCTTGAGATCATTCCTGTGAAAACCTGGTGCAGGCATCCAAAGCTGCTGTGTTTGTGATTGCAATGGCAGTGTATTGCTCAGAGGGTGAAATGTTATGGCGCTGTCCCTTTTCCAGCTCTTACATTCTTTCTACTCACCCTTCCACAAGGTTCTCTAAGCCAAGAAACGATGGTGCAAATGTCCTGTTTAAAGATGAGCACTCATTTGTCACTTGTTTTCAGCACCTGTGCAGCCATGAGTATCTCCTTCATTGTTTTGACTAGAAAGAAATGGTTGTCTTATTAAGACATTTGACTTTTGGTATAAACACAAATATTTAGAAG
This sequence comes from Peromyscus attwateri, assembly GCA_902168425.1. NCBI lineage: Eukaryota > Metazoa > Chordata > Mammalia > Rodentia > Cricetidae > Peromyscus > Peromyscus attwateri. The sequence continues at coordinate 15,386 of CABHPP010133128.1, forward strand.
GCAGTTTTATACTATGCCATCCTTGCTAAAACAGCACTCAGTCTCCTGGCTCATAAGGTCTGTGACCTCCACTGTCATGGGATTTGAAAAAGTTTATAGTACAAGGGGCTATATGGAACCTGATTTAAATCCAAGTAGAAGGCAGTTGATCACTCCATAGAAACAGTCTTACTATTTCACAGTTAGGCAAGTCCTCCTTGAAGACTGGTCTGGTAGTTCATAGAATTCATAGCTGAATAAAACTTTTACCACAGAAAGCCTGCATAGTGCCTTCTGGCACTAGGAAAGCTACCTCTCTTCTGGGTTTCTGCAACTTTCTTGACAATGGCAAGTAATAAAAGATGCCAGAAAGAAATGGAAGATTTTTAAATTGGTGTAAACTTCAGCATAATTCTTTATAAAGGAACAGATACCAATCATTGTTGAGTATTTTGTCAATTATATATGTATACATGTCATGAATGTATACACAAATAATATAGGCTAAAAGAAAACAATGAAGAATCATTACTTGAGAATCTTAAGGAAGAGATCCTCCAAAAAGAGATTAGTTTTAGGTAAAGGTAGGTGAGGGTTGAAAGTGGGAAACTGAGAATCTAGAGTAATTTTAATCCTCATGTTTACAAACAGATTTAATCAATGTTTTTACTGAGCGTCTCTTGTACATGTGAAACTGAACTTTGGAACACATAATGGAAAACAGTTTCCTATGTTTAGTGAGGTGTGATTTTTGTTGTTGTTGTTGTTGTTGTACAGATAAAGCAGGGGGAAAGAGAACTTGGCTCAGAAGTCTGTATTCCAGAGGTGATAGGGTGAACAGAACACTTTAGAATTCCCTCAGAAACACAGTAGCTGTTTACAATGCTGTGCAGATAGTGTCATGGCATTCATGTTCTCTCCAATTGGGACTGTCAATCATGAGCTTATAACACAAAGAGCTACTTCTATTGCTCTATATAAGGAGAACTAATCCCTATGAACACCACAGCATTTGCAGGGCATAGTGTTCTGACCTGTGGCATAGAACAGTGATCAAAAGCTGCAGGGTCACACACATACAAAGAAAAGCCACTGTAAAGCAAACTGGTAGTAAGTTAGTGGTTGGCTATTTCATAGAGTACTTTGCAGGCCATCAATTTGCTTAGAGTTTGAAAATTGAAACTGTATTTGAAGTGTATTTTGGGGATGTTTATTAAGGGATATTAACAATACAGCTTTTAAACTGAAGGAAAAAATGTTGGAAGTGATAAATAAGGCATTGGAGAGGAGGGAATGGTGGGGTGGCTCTGATCCAATCAAATTATTTGTAAGTATGAAGCTCTCAAACAACAAAAAGGAAAAAAAAGCAAAAAAATTCATAAATGCTATTTTAGTGCATGAATGAAATGTAGCTAGAGACCAGTTCTATGACAATGTGAAACTAAAGAATTCTTTCTAGACATTAGACTTTTGGAATATGAATACACTATTATAAATGGAAAGTAGTTTCACGTGGTACATTTATATATATATATATATCATGTGTGTGTACATATATGTATGTATGTTTGCATGAATTTACTTAATTTTATGGTATATATAGATATTTATTGATAGGTGCTCAGATTTTCCTTTCACAGTGCAGTTCTTAAGTAGTGGCTACAGTTCCACTGATTACATGTATAAGCCTAGCTTTCTCATGGCTATCAATGTCCCATATAAGTAGCTCTTTTCAGTAGAGTGTGAATGAAAGTCTCAAGTGTTATTTCAATCCCACTGCCTTGTTTACAAGACAGACGTGTTTCTTTCCTGTAACTGCATGTGAATAATAACAGGGCCATGCAGCACAAAAGGCTGTGTGAAGAGAGAAGCCTGGGTCATTAAAAAAACATGTGAGGGTGGAAAGATGACTCAGCAGGCAAAGCCGCTTACCACCACAAATGATTGTGTATTGTCCTCTGACTGACACACACACAAGTAAATGGATACATTTAATATAATACATATTTTTGAAAAATATAGAAAAATAAAACCCATTTATTAGCATAATCCAATAGGCACAGCAAATCAGCAAAATACCCTTTATTTTTATAGCAATATACCCATGCATATATGTCATATTCATATACCAACAGCACGCACGCACACATGCACACACACACACACACACACACAGAGAGAGAGAAAGAGAGAGAGAGAGAGAGAGAGAGAGAGAGAGATCTCATTATGTTTCCCAGCATCTCAGCTTACTGTTGAACTCTTGGATTATGCTCAAATAACCATTCTACCTTAGCCTCCAAGTGTAGGGATTACAGGTATACAGGTGTGCACCATCATGCACACTGTTCAGTACAAAATTTAATTTACTCATTTCTAGTTAAATTAGTTTAACATAAGATTGTGACCAAATTTGAAAAAAGAGGAGTAATATTAAGTCTATCATATTGTATAAAATATATTTTAAAATTTTTATTTTTGAAAATTTAATAGTTATACAATAAAATATGATTACATCTATACCTGTTTCCTTCTTATATATCTCACTTATTCCTCTTGACATATCCTCCCTCTTCTTATGTCTTTAAAATATTAACCTCAATTCAATTTTGGCATTCTTATTGCAACCATTTTTAGTAATATATCCTAACTTATAGGACTTATTTTCAACTTATTTCATTGAAATATGAAAGATAGTACTGAAATAATTCAACTCAAACAAAGCTAATTGTACTTGTAGGATAACCAGGGAGATAAGTAGTAGAGTCTTCCATATTTCTCCTTCGACAAATAGGTAGTTGCTACAAGCAGTTTCTTTAGGAAATGATGGTATCTATATAGGCCTTCAATATAAATTCAAATGTAAAAAAAGACAACATTCATTTCCTCTAATATGGCATGGATTTTAAGTAAAAATAAAAATAATGAATTTTTTGAAGGAGTAAAATACTGTGGGATGTCGTTCTGTATGCTGTGAATATGTGTTGTTCCGATTGATTGATAAATAAAATGCTGATCGACCAGTAGCCAGGCAGGAAATATAGGTGGGGCAAGCAGATGAGGAGAATTCTGGGAGGAGGAAGGGCTGAGTTAGGAGTTGCCAGCCAGACACATAGGAAGCAAGATGACAAAGCAGAACTGAGAAAAGGTACCAAGCCATGTGGCTAAACATAAAAAAGAATTATGGGTTGATTTAAGTGTAAGAGCTAGTCAGTAATAAGCCTGAGCTAATGGCTGAGCAGTTATAAATAATATTAAGCCTCTGTGTGATTACTTTATAAAAGGCTGCTGGACTGTGGGTGAGAAATTTGTCCTGACTGCAGGCCAGGTAGGACATAGGAAATCTTCCAACTACAACTGGTGCCTCACTGTTGGGCATTGATCCAAATAGATCTAAGAAAGCTTAAAGATTCTGAATGCACAGAAACAAAGCTACACTAGGCTTCCTAGTCTCACAGTCTCACACCAGCAGCAGCACAGACTCATCTCCCGACAGCTGCCTACATGATTGAGCTGGCCGCAGCCGCCATGAGCTAAGTGCCATGGCTGCAGATTCCTGCTACAGTACACAGAGGCATCTCCAAGCCATGAATTGTCGTGTGTAGTGGATTTATCCTTTGCTTGTACAGACAGGAAGAAAAAGGAGGTTTCTGGGCTACATGCTGCTTTAATGGAGGCATAGACTCACTGCTTCCGAGAGTACGCATAGCTTTCAGAGCTGACAATACATATACCACCACCATGTTGAAAAGCTGAGGTGGGCAGAGTCAATAGCCAAGGCTGCCACTTCTGTCCTAACCACTCTGCAGTTTAAAGCAATAGATTCACAATAAAACAGATTCAGATGAAATAAACTTCTAAAAGGTTTACAATGTGTGTAAAAGTATGTGTAGGTTTGGAAGAGAGAGAAAAGAGAATATAAACAGTTATATAAAGAAATAGAAAGTTTTTAAAAAAAATAATGTATTAAATGAGAAAGTAAAAGTAATAGAAAAAATAAGCCTCGTAAAGATGGATATCACACAGAGAGTCTGGATTATATTGTCTTTGGGATTTTTAACTACAGAGAGACATTTGATTGTAAAAGCTGCTGAGGAAAATTAATATGTATATTTTAAAGATACCTTAATTTCAAAATTTATGTCTAAGGATACATTGCTTTGGAAAAAATGTTCTGCTTTTGTTTCTACAGAAGATGGGAACCTATGGATTGCTTCCAGGCTAATGTGTTTGATCAAGGAAGACCCCCCCTGAGAGGTATCCAGATGATCCAACATCCAGAACAACTTCAAGGCAACTAGCTCAGATAATACAGCATAATAGACTATTCCAGTCAGGACTTGACCATAATACTTAATTTTCTCAGGATCCCCATAAGAATACAGCACCCTCAATCAGCAGGAAATAGCCTAGAACACTACAGCCACATTCCCAAAAAATGGATTATGGATATTTGTCTTTGTTAGAGAATAGTTACAAATTGTTATTGGTCCTAGTCAATACCTTTCTAAAAGAAAAAAAGGGGGATAAGATATAGATATAATAGGATGAATGGGTAGCTTATTGAATCTACTTTTAAAGAGCAACTTGTTTTAAATTGCTATAGATTTTAGTTTATTGATACAAATTTAAAGTTAATTTTGGTATACTGTATGTATATTTCTACTCTTGTTTAAAGTATTTTGTTTGTGCAACTCATTTGGAATTGTAGTGCATAGTTGAGAAATACAGATTAATAATTAGTCATCTATGATAATCAAATTTATAGTCATGTTAGTTAAGTTTTCTAGGTATACATAGATATAATTCAATTAAGTAGGTAATCTTCAAACACTTCAAAAACCAAAAGAACATGGCATTTAAAATGTTTTAAAAACTTATACTTTCCTGGACAATGAGACACGTCTGCTCCTGGCAGCACCAATTTACTTCAAAGAGGAAGATGGACATCAAAGAAATTCCATATGGAGTTTATCTTCTTCTTGGCAAAAATAGCTGTTTGGACAAGAAACTGTTCTTGCCTGGACTGCTTGACAAAAGGATGTATCGACTGGACATGCAGGACCCATGGGAAAATGACTACTAAATTTGCCAAAACAAGGCAAGATGGTCCTTCAGGTTCTTGCTGCTCAGAGGAGACTGCAAAACATTCTACAGGACACAGGTAGAAGTGACTAAAAAATACTAGACCTATAGGCTGAAGATGGATGCCCCAATGTTGCAGAGAAACTTTGGATGACTGGCCAGGCAGCCAGCTGTCTCTGTCTGTGTGCCTACATGATTTCTGCCATGGTGTTAATGGACTAAAACTCTTTAACTGTAAGCAAGTCCCAATTAAATGTGTTCCTTTATAAGAGTTTCCATGATCATGGTTTCTCTATAGAGCAATAGAAACTTTTACTGAAACATAGACTTTGGAAGTGTACTGTTTCTATCTGTTATACAACTATATGAGTCTATCACCAGTTAATTAGAAAAAAATTAGAAATTAATGGAAAGACTGTTTAGAAATCAAAGTCCTACAGTGATCTCTAGGATCTTTAGGATAAATCTTTGAGGTTATTAGGTTCACATAAGATTATAGAGATTTAAGATTCAAACCAAATATTCGTCCCAACATGTTGCAGTGCCAAGGTAATTATTGTTAACGTTTTACCTTGGTCCAATATGTTCTTTACTTCTGTTCCTTCATAAGCACACATTAAACGGTGGTTTTCTTATTCTATATCTTCTAAACCTATCTTGTATTATTTTATGTGTTTGGCTACAGGCATGTATGTGTATCACTGACATGCATTGTCACCCTTAGACATCAGACAAGGGAGTCAAATGCCCTGCCCTAGAAGCAGTTACACATGACTGTATACTGCCATGCAGGTACTGGGAATTGAATCCAACTCCATTGCAAGAGTAGCCAATAATCTTAACCAGTGAGCCATCTCTCTGCCCCTCTTGTTAGTATTCCTTTTTTCCCTCTTTTTTTATTAAGAAATTTTTTATTCTTTCCACATACCAACCAAAGATCCCCCCTCATCCCTCCTCCTGCTCCCTTCCCAGTATTTCCCCATCCCCATCCCCTCCTCCAAAATGATATGGCCTTATTAGCATTCTTAACATGCACCATTTATTACATTTTTGTTCTAAAAATATTTATGTTATGTTGCAACATGCATCATATTATTCTTTAATGTTTCCTCAAAATTGTTGTAGAATATGATACTTGCAAGAAAAATGGCAGCTATGGAGCCTGTTAGATGTTATTTGGTTTTTATTAACACTTGACCACAGAAAGTTGTCTGGGGATAGAGAGGTTTAGCAGAGAAAGCTAGCAAGGTGGTTCCATGATTGTGACATGCTATATTTTAATGAAGATTTCTATCACATAATTAAGAAAAAATTCAGTGATTTACACTTGTGTCTAAAATATAACTTACACATATTTTTCAACACATATTTTCCATAAGTCATATTTTTGATTTTTTATAGAATGTAAATTTTGGTCATATACATATTTTTATATATCTATCATGTAATGCCTTTTAAATTATGCAAATGATGATTGAACCCCTGTTACTTTATATGACAAGAAGTATGCCAAATTTTACATTTTAAGTGTAGCCTCTGAACAGACGCTTTCTCTAATTTTACAGCTTTCTAAAACATTATTCTTTAGTCAAAAAATGACAAATGTGACTAAATATAACCATAAGGAAAATGTTGAAATGAGTGTAACAAAGACAACAAGGATGTGAAATAAGTCAAATTCTAAGCATTTTACGATACATACTAAAAGAGAAGCTAAACATACAGAGGTATATAAAGAAGCATGATATTTCAAAACCATGGATATATCTTTGCTCTGATTTAGAACATCAGTTCTAAAGAGCAAATAAGACAAAAACAGTCAACTATCAAAAGCATGAGAAAGGAAATGGCTTTGATTCTCAGTAATATCATTCTAAACCTAGTACACAGAATAAGACAGAAAGATTTATGAGAAGAGAGATCTGTAGTCCTATTTTCTATCCTGAGATCTGTGATCTTTGTCATTTTGTATAGGAAGAAGCTAGGTAATTAGACAATGGTAAAACCTTAAAACATTTGAGAAGATATGAATTACATTGATGTAAACAAAATGAATTTGCTTTACCTGGTAGGTAAATGAGGAGCAAAATAGGTCATGGAAGGAAGAAAATAATAACAACACACACAAACACACACACCATACTGAGCAAACAAAACCTCATTAAAAATTAATCTCTTCCAAAGGTCTCTGGAGTCAAATCCAAATCCAGGTTATATCCAACAAACAAAATCTTGAGATTTGCATTCCTGTCTACATCTGAAGTTTACTTGGCTTTCTTATGTGTTGCTCAATGTTTTCTATCTTCATTTAAATGTTCTTTATAAATGAGATCTCTTACATTATTTTCAGATGTGCAGAAATCTTCAGGTATGTACAAATTCCAGCATATTTAGTGATTTATAAAGAGTTCCATTTCACATCAATAATTATCTCCTAATTATGGATCTATTTTTACCTCTTTCCAAAAACACATATTGTATGTTCATGTGTACACACAAAGACATTTTTATTTTTTCTTCAACACTTTAAATATTGTAGTTATTATACACAAAACACAGATATTCCCTCAAGACATTGTAGTTTAAATACTGGTAAAATAATAGTGAATTTCCTATAATTTTCTCTTCTTATCTCTTTACTTTTCTATTGTTCGCACTGAGGTTCATTCTTTCTCTTACATGTAATAAGAACAATGTGACCTTATATTATTTCTCCTTCTGGTTATTTCTCTTATTTGACTGATTGATCAGTAGATCTTTATTTGAAATATAAATATGAGATTTAGAAATCTTGGTTAATATAATTGAGTTAATGAAATCTAACACTGGCTTAACATTGCACAAATTTGGTTGCTGAGTCCTCTTTTCTGGAAAGTCTTAGAATAGTAATTGAGTCAGACAACTTTATTGTTCATCAAGAATTGAGAGACGGTGTTTGGCCATCCCCTCACCAGAGTGGGTCAGTTCGGGCTGTCTCTCGACCATTGCCAGCAGTCCACTGTGGGGGTATCCTTGTGGATTTCTGTGGGCCTCTCTAGCACCTTGCCTCTTCCTATTCTCATGTGGTCCTCATTCATCATGGTCTCCTATTCCTTGTTCTCCCTCTCTGTTGTTAATCCATCTGGGGTCTCCCGCTCCCGCAAGCTCTCTTTCCCTCGACCCTCGCCCTTCATTTCCCCCACTTATGACCAGGCTGTTCATGTAGATCTCATCCATTTCTCCGTCATTGGGCGATCCCCGTGTCTTTCTTGGGGTCCTATTTTCCAGGTAGCCTCCCTGGTGATGTGAGTAGCAGTCCAGTCATCCTTGCTCCACATCTAGTATTCTCCTATGAGTGAGTACATACCATGTTTGTCTTTCTGAGTCTGGGTTACCTCACTCAGGATGATTTTTTCTAGATCCCTCCATTTGCCTGCAAACCTTATAATTGTCATTCTAGAAACCCCATCCAATGACTGAGGGATCTGGAAGCAGAGATCCACGGCTAGGCCCCGGACAGAACTCCGGGAACCCAATTGGCGAGAAAGAGGAGGGTCTATATAAGCGAGAATTGTTGAGACCAGGGTTGGATAAAGCACAGGGACAAATAGCCAAATGAATGGAAACACATGAACTATGAACCAATGGCTGAGGGGCCCCCAACTGGATCAGGCCCTCTGAATGGGTGAGACAGTTGATTGCCTTGAACTGTTTGGGAGGCATCCAGGCAGTGGGACCGGGTCCTGTGCTCATTGCATGAGTTGGCTGTTTGAAACCTGGGGCTTATGCAGGGTCGCTTGGCTCGGCCTGGGAGGAGGGGACTGGCCCTGCCTGGACTGAGTCTACCAGGTTGATCTCAGTCCTCAGGGAGGCTTTGCCCTGGAGGGGGTGGGAATGGTGAGTGGGCTGGGGGGAAGGGGAGGGGGGCGGGAGGGGGGAGAACAAGGGAATCTGTGGCTGATATGTGGAACTGAATGGTATTGTAAAATAAAAAAAAAAAATTTAAAAAAAGATATATACCCCCCCCCAAAAAAAAGAATTGAGAGATGGCAGTCAGTCACAACTGAACTATGCTTCAGTGAAGCAAAGATCAAGCAAAGTCACACATGAGTACATTTCCTTGAAAGTGTCAGGACTTGCACGTAAGATGCTAGAGAGGACATTGTCTACATGTGAAGAACCAAGTAAGGAGAAATGTGGGTATAAGACAGAGCAAAGAAAGAAGAGAAACCAGACTTCCACAGAGGCAGAGGCAGAATAGGTGAAAAGTGCTGGGATACATCAAGCTAGAACAGGTCCTTGCATCAATCAACCTGTTGTGCAATGGAGATGCACAAGCCCCATCCAAATAAGATAGATAGCTCTGGGGACAAGAGACTGGCAATCTCACCCTCCGGGGAAGCCCACAGCCCTTGTAAAGACTGAAAACCATCTGAGGGCTTGATTAATCGTAAAGAAAAAAAAAAAACATTTTGTTGACAAGTGTGTTTGATTGAACGAGATTTGTCCTGGAACAATCCTGGGATAATATATATTTTTTGAAACTGAGCTATGTTGAGTTACTGTAAACAGAGAACAAATACGTTGGGGGAGTGTAGCTTATTATAGCCCCATGGTAAGAAATAGCAATGGAAAGCAGTTGCTGAGCATTTGAGGGCTCTGTGATGACAAAGTGCAGCTGGAGGAAGCGTGGCTCAGGTAGTGAAAACCAAAACTTTGCTTTCAGTCCCCAGGAACAGAATTCATCAGCTGAAGGTAACTCAGAAGTGTGATAGTTCTAAGCCGGCTGTCAGCGGGTATATCAACCTCTGGAGCCACCTATCTGTGGTTGACTTTAAAGTATGGAGACACCAGTACATATCTTAGTGCTAGGGCTGACTTTCACACTCCCTGTGCACCTGGGAGTCATGGTAATGTCAAATACTTAACCACTCCAGGATTATAAAGTTGATAATCCCAGGAGAGTCAGAGAATCCACCCAGGCTAGAGAAAGCAGAGCTAAGAGTGGAAAACACAGCTGTGTGGCATAGAAAGAGAAGATGTTGTTAAAGTAAGGTGTCAGTTATCCAGTGCAAGCCCAAAAGCAGTTTAAACCGCGAGAAACCAAAGAAATGACATGTTTGACCATATCCCTCTCCAGCCAGGTAAATTATGCTAGCAGTTGAAGGAACCAAACAGAAGGTGCTCTGAATCTGCTAGCTCACAATGGTTTGGTCACTAGAGCTTTCCTCATTTTTAGCTACAATTTTAGCAGCATTTTTACAATATTCCATTTAAACAGTTTTAAAGTTTATTCCCCTGCATACACTCATCTAAATGTTCTTGGATAGCTTTTTCATTACTAGGCAAAGTAGCCCCCCCAACTTCCTTTTTCCTTTGTTTTTCTATTACGCTTTTAATTTTTATTCTCTATTATATTATAAAATATTAATTTTATATACCTTGTTTATACAAGTAAAATCTGTTTTCAGTTTTATTTCCTTTTTTATATGTATCTAATTTTGTTAGAACTATCTCACTATTGAGATTGTTTTTCTTTTTGTCTTTTAGTCTTTTTATGTCTTTTCTAAATTTTTGTCTTATATACTGCATAACATTCTTCTCTACTCATTGTATTATCTTTTACCATACTTCTGTGTTTTTCTTAACTCTGCCTTCTTCTTTTACCTTATTCATTTGCTAGCTCCAAATGTACCCTAAATAATTTATAAATCCATAGCACATTTTAACATTACTTTTCTGATACTTTCTTTTGTGATCATTGGTGATGTGTTATTGGGCTCGGATAGAATTTTATTGTATCTCTATATCTTAAATAGTTTGATGTTTTAAGCCAATTCTTTTTCTGAATGATATTGGATATTGAGCTCCAAAGGTAATTTGCAGTGGAGATTTCAATGAGCATGGTAGGCTAATATATTTTAATGTTTTGTTCCCAGTGGTTGAACTAGTTAAGAAGAATCAGGAGGTGTGGCTTTCTTAGAGGAGGTTTCAAACGCCTATGACAGGTCCAGTCTTGCCCACTTCCCCTGCTTCCTGAAGAATGGATGTAAGCTCTCGGCTACTGCTCCATAACCATGCTTCTGTACTGCCATGTTCCCTACCATGATGCTAATGGACTAACTTCTTGATACTGTAAGCATGCCTCCAATTAAATGCTTACTTTTATGCGTTGTCTTGGTAATTATGCTTCCTCAAGGTTATAGAATACTAACAAGGCAGCTGCTCAATAAGAAAATCCCAAATAAAGGTAGAAGACATATACAGACAAAATAAAGACAAATTCCATTCAAAATCTCATATCTCAAAAACTACTGAGTTCAATGATCCTGAAACAAGTGAAACCACAGACAAGCATTATGGAAAAATCATTTGTAAAAATGGCCAGTAACCACAAGGAGACTAAATATATGATTTTAATTAAGCTTTGGAAGTCAGAAACACAGAAAAACTAGACAAGAAAAGTAGATGAGTAGATTAGAAATAGGGATAAAAATGTTTACAAGTATAAAGAAATCATCAGAAAGGCATTGAGATGAGAACAATAGAAATACTGAAAAGGTACAACTGCAGGAGAAATAACATGCAGATAGCATGAACATAAAAGCAGGTTATAATTCAAGAGTCCAGGGTTGTTTGAAACTGGAAAATATTTTCTCTGTAGAAAATAGTAAAAATGATAACATTTCCTAATAAGCCCTTTTAAGCCAAATAATAGCTGAATTATACATATAAATATTGATTAGATGGTGGGATACAGACGAAATCTATCTTCATCTCTTCAGAGAGCTATGTTTTACTTAAGTTGTGTAAGTGAGATTCCTATTCATCTTCCCCTTCACTGTTTGATTTATGGTAGACATTGTTCTATAGGCTAATCCATAAGCTAAAAATATTTCAGCCTTCCCTCCTGAAAGTATAGCCAGTATATTCTTTCATCAGCTTGATACTACAGAATCATATTACATAAAATATATAGAATATACAAATTCATAGAGCCAGAAAGATTAGACGTTATCTCAAGATGGGGAAGAAAGGAATATCAAACAATGATTTCCTAAATACAGAGTTTCTGTTTTGTGTGATGGAAAAGCCCCCAAAATGGAGAGTAGTATCAGGATATAATATCATGAATGTAACAAATCAATATAATTAATGTAATTAATGAATAACATAAATATAGTTATTGAATGAATACCGCAAATGTAATCAATGAATACCGCAAATGTAGTTAATATCATGAATATAATTAATGAATATCATGAGTGCAATTAATATCTTGAATGTAATTCATGCCACTGAATTGTGAACTTAACAATGGTTATAATTGCAAATATTATGTTCATTAAAAAAAATAAGGTGAAATGTAATCACCATACATTATATGTGTGTGTGAAATTGAAGACAGTGATATTCTAAAATAGAAAGTGGTGATGGTGTCATGGGCCTATGAGGATGCTGGACTAAAGTCTATCAAATTATGCAAGCAGGAAAATTTTATACTATGTGAACTATTTGTCAATAAAGATTTTATAAAACATAAGAAAAAATATTAAAAAGGAAACATTCAATAAATGAAACAAAAGCCAGTGGAAAAAAGAGTGAATAGACTTTACCTAGTGGGAGAAAGAATATCAAGGGTGGGAATGGAAAGTCAAAGAAGTTCAACATTCAAAGACCAATAATGAAAATAAAGAGAATTCACGATGTTAGGAATCTGGTAATACCAGCAAGAGTAATGATGAAATATCCTTGAGCCAAAAAAGGAGCAGGTATGGAAAAGATGAACAGCATCTGTTCAGTATAAGCAAACAGTAACATCTCCACATCCAGAGAAAAAATTAATATGTAAACAAAACAAACATTTAGAACCATAAATGTATATGACCAGAGAAAAAGCATTCCATACTGTTTTATAGTCAAGATGTCAATATATATAAAAAGATGTGTATGTATTTCAAAGGCTATAGGTAGAAGGCAGACAGCTGTTAAGAGTACTGTTACTCTTCCATTTCACTGGAGTTTGGTTCCCCATACCCATGTAAGGTAGCTCACAATTATCCATAAATCCAGCTTCAGATGAAATGATGCCCTCTTTTGTTTCTGTTGGCCCCACACACATCATAAACTCATACAAGCACACACATATACATAAATAAAATAAAAATAAATAAAACTTTAAAATCTATAAAGAGAAATGTCAGTTCACCTACTAAAGCAGAAATATCAGATTAACATCAGGTCTTTCACCAGCTTTATTTAATGCTGGGAGCACATATAATGATATATTTCAAACTTTGAAAAATAAGTGACTGCTATCCAAGATTACTGTTTCCAGAAAATCTATCATTTGGAATTGACAGAGAAATTAAGATATTTCAAGAAAAGAACAAAACAGCCCATGACAACCAAAGTCTATCTGTGAAATACATGTAAAGAGTAAATAAAGGGGGAAGGAAGAATGTCACCGTCACAAGACTTAGGGGGACTCAAACCATGGCACAGGTCTTGTGTATTATAGTTTCTGATTTTCTCTCTATGGGATTTGTACATGCAAGTGTGTTTGTGTTCATTTCTTGTTTTTTTAAATCTTTATGTACATAGAGAAGAAACCATGGAGGGAAGAGGAGAACTCAAAAGAAGGGGAAGGGCCATGGAATTCAAGTGACAGAAAAACAGAAGGCAAGACTATTTGGGAGAATGAGGGTGATCAGCAGCAGGGGAGCTAAGGGACACGGGTGTGGCCAAGAAGAATATGTAATACCATGTGTGTAAAAATGATCTAATAAAACCTATCATTTCTATTCAAAGTTTAACATTTTAAATAAAGAACAGAGGAAAATATTGTCACTAAAACTGTCTCCCTTAATATTTTTATGTCCATAAAAAATTCTTAAACCCAAGGTAATGATAAATTTCATACAGAGAATGGTAATAGATTCTCTAGACAAGAATAGAAGGGAAAATAGGAAGGAAATGGAACTGATAAGTATGGCAAAATTTAAATAAACTACTTTCACCAAAAGTATTAGTGCTAACAAGAAAATAAGTATGTATCAGTCAATATCATTAACTAGTGTTGGCCATAGGGTTAACTTAATCCCTCTCTTCTCTCTTTTAATACTACACATTAGAAAGTTAGCAACTCAAGCTCTGTCTCGAAAAACCAAAAAAAAAAAAAAAAAAAAAAAAAAAGAAAGTTAGCAACTCGGTTGAATAAACCTAAGATTAAGATACAACACAGCAGGATCAAAGTGGCAGAAGTTGTCATCTTGATGCTAGCAGGTTTCTGCTATTAGTTTTACTGTTATGAAAGGGAAAGGCCAGTGAGAAGCTAAGACAAATATTCTATAAGAATTGCTGTTGGCCTCAAATGTGCACAACACTGTGATCTGGAAACAGAATGAGATCTATACAACATCATTTAAACCTTTCTGATACGAAGCAATTTTACATACCTATGACAAATGTAAGAGCTTGTGGCAGCATATGCTATCTCAAGCTGGAGGCAACAATGATGACAATCTAGGAATATTAATATTCTTACATTAGAAAATTTATCTTATTGTAATATTTATACTTTAGATTAATAAATATAATGTCAAAAGATGACAACCAAACTAAGAAAATAAGAGATCATTTATAAAGATATAAATAAAAGAAATAAAATTTACTACTTATGTCTATTTCCTATTGTAGTAATGGTCCATGGAATTAAAAGGATAGGTTTATCACATTGAGACATTTACTAAAAGCTGTTTAAAAATGTTCTCTGAAGAGGGTTTTATAACCTAAAAATATTTCTTTTTTTCTTCTCTTTAAAACCATATTGTAGCTGAAAGTTTTCCTGTGTCCCACCTGGTCAGCAGCCGCTCAGACCCAAGTAAACACAAAGAGGCTTATATTAATTAAAACTGCTTGGCCATTAACTCAGGATTACTATTGACTAGCTCTTGCACTTGAACTCAGCCCATTTCTGCTAATCTATATGTCGTCACATGTTCCATGGCTTTACCTGTGTGCCATTACATGCTGCTCCCTGGATATGGTGGGCTGGTGTCTCCTGACTCAGCCTTCCTCTTCCCAGAATTCTCCTTGTCTGCTTATCCTGCCTATACTTCCTACCTGGCTACTGGCCAATCAGTGTTTTATTAAACCAGTGTATAAAAGCATTATCCCACAGGACTATATTATATTGCTCTGTTAATGTTGTTAATATGTAAAGTGATATGACATGTAAAATAATTGTTAAAAATTCAAAATTTACATTTTCCTCAAGAAATCACATTCCTGAAGTTTAGAAACTAGACTTTTAACAAGACATACATAGATATTTTAATGGATATTTTCTATGGCTGTGGAGTTCTTTAAATATTAACCATGTTTCTAATAAATTGAAACTGCTTTGAATATATTCTAAATACAACATGGTTGAAAAATCATACTTTCTATTTGCTTTCCCTTTCTTTTTTAAATTCTATAATTCAGATCATATCTACCATTTCCATTATTTTGCTTTATCTCATTCTTAATTCCACCATGACAACAGGATGCAGCAACCCGAGGCTGTCTGTGTGGCTGCATTACGCTTTGTCACACATACAGATGAGTAAGTAAAATGGCTGAATGAACTCCAAGTTGTTTTTTCATTTAATCTTCTGTGTGCTTCAGCCATAAAATACAGTTCATTTAAAGGCTTTTTGTTGTTTCACTTCATTTATTTGGCATAATAGCAATAAAGGTTCTATTTTGTGTGTTTTGCAATAGTGAAACAGCTCCCAGCTCTACAATAAAACCAGAAGAACACTTGGCAATGGCTTCTTGGGCCTGTGAAGCATTTACAGAGGGGTCATTATTTAACATATTAATACCTGATAATGTCACACTACCATTTTATACTGGGTTTAAATATTTTACAACTTCACAATACAACCTAAAATGCCATATATATGGATGCATAAATTATATACATATTATATATACTATATGTGCATGCATATACAATATGTATATAATTTACATAATTTTACTAAATTCCCTTACCTTTGTAGATATAAGTGTTCAATGATAAAAATAATTCTTAATTTGTATATTCTATAAGATCAAGCTACAATATACATTATCAGTTCATACTGGAAAGACTATTTTATTCCAGTAAAATGTTATATGTATACATTCATGCTTCAAATAACAGATGTTAAATTTAGTGGTTAGAAAAAAATGTTTAAACATACACTGCAATACTGTTTTCTGACAAAGAAAGTCCAAATATTTGAATAATTCCTTTTAAGAAATAAAGGCATCATGAAAAAAGTTATATATGTAGGAAGATTTATGCTGAAAAAACACATTTTATATTTGAGAACATTTTTCAAAAATTGTATCTCAGAAAATCTGGAATTTAATTGTAAGTTCTCAACTGGTAGCTACAGAAAAAATGTTCAAAAATGGACTATATGTAGTTTTGTTATTAATAGCTATGATTACAAATAAGTTGAGAAAAGAATGTGCATGTTCCAGAAAATAAACTGAGTGAAGATTTTGGATTGCAGAAACCTAGGACTCCTCAAACATGAAAGATTCTATTGATTGGAGCTTTAACTTTCCACTTTAGACACATCAAGAAAGATTAAGGGGGATTCTTTGAATTTGAAGACAATTAATGCTCAGTAAAATTTAAAGTACATAAATATGAGTCAAGGCTGAAATTGCTTCAAAGGAGTGATATCTTTTAAATAATTGTAATTAAAGGAAGCATCTCAAGACAAAGCTTGGTTGCTATTTCTCACGAACTATCCATAATTTTAAGGTAATCGTGCTTCAATTAAAAAAGAAAAAAATTTCAGAAGAATAAGATAAGTATCAGGAAAACAAGATTTGAAAAGGAGTTTTGGGGGTTCAACCTGAGAAACATGTGTCAGGAACCAGCAGGAATAAACAACATGAAGTTTTTACAGGAGTTGCACTTCTAGGTCATCACACATTTCTGATCATTAGGACAGCTAATGTCTGAACTTTCAATGTTCCAATATTTTTTAGTAGAAGAGATATTTAAACATATAAATCACTCACAGAATATAGCCCTTCCTTTCATATTAAATTTCAGAAATTAAGAGAAAAGTGAGTTCTTTCAGGAAAATCATGAACTGTTGAGGAAGTGCAAAGACCAGAAGCTGGCTGGGCTGAAGTCTTGCACAGTGTAGGGCATTCACATTATTGTGCTAACACAAGGTTTTCAGGATGATTCTATCTTACACAAAACAAAGTGTTTTTTAATTCCCCAGTTCCTGTTTACCACTTTCAAATGAAACTGTTGTCCATAGTCTATGAAATAAAAATTTACTTTTTACCATGAAATGATCAGAACAGAAAGTTCTTTTTAATAAATTTGAAATCTTGAAAAAGTGATTCTGTAAGGAACTATTTTATTATTTGAGAATTTCATAAATGGACATAATTTGTTTTGATTAAAACCATACTTTTGGCTCTCTCTTTCAATTGCTTCCCTTATACATCCAACATCACCTTTTCCTTCCAGTTTCTTATGCTCTTCGTTGTTTTTACCCCCTAAATCCACTTAGAATTACATGTATGTGCTTGGATGTGGGACTCTCTACCTGAGCATGGGTAGTGTCTCAGAGGATGATTCCCCAAAGAAAACAGACTCTCCTTTCCCCAATACCAATATATCAGCAGTAGTGCTTCAGCTAGGGATGGGATTTAATGAGCACCTCTCCTATTTATACTGGTATTTTGTCTAGCTGGATGTTTTGAAGGTTTTTGCAAAGCAATCACAGATTCTGTGAGAACAGCACTGACTTGCGCAGTAAATACTGCTTTGCTGCAGATGTCCATTGCCTCTGGGTTTCATAATTTTTCCATCCCTTCTTCTAACATGATCCCTGAGCCTGGCATGCGATGAGATATATAAGTGTTCCAGTTACAGATAGGCACTGTGCAATTTTATAATCTCTTTGCATAACTAATTGTTGGTATGCATACTAATCACCATCTTCTGTAATAGAAGTTTCTCTAGTGAAGAAGAGTTGGGAGCTTCACCTCTCACTGGGTATTAGATAAGAACTTAGGGGACAATATATTATTTCCATTTAGCAGAACAATAGCACTGGGCTCAATCCTAAAGCATAATCTCTGTCTAACCACATATAGTTGGATCAGATAATAGTACAAGGCATGAGTTTTTGCTTACTGAGTGGCCTTTAAATATAATGAGAAAGTGGATAGTTACTCATATAAACTTTGTGCCAGTGGTGTGCTTATCTTGACAAACCTGTAACTCACTGGGTTCAGAGATAATAAGACTGTTGATGAGTTTTCTCTCTGAGTGAAATACATAGAACCTTCCGACACTGTGAAAGATATCATGTTGGGATGGACATTCCAGGTCAGAACCAACTTGATTTCTCTATCTATTGGCATCTTCAGCAATGCAGTCTTAGAATACAGTTTTGTATGTTAACCAAGAAATGGAAATATGCTGTAAGATTCAGCGGAGTATATAAAAAGTCATTGTTAAGTAACAGCAGTAACCTCTATCTGACACTTAGATTTTCATTTGACTCCAAATTGTTCTGGGAGGGGGGGTTGTTTTCCCAGCATTTATCCCTCTTTTTGTTTTACTTTGGGAAGCTTTCACAGAAGTAGGTTTCCATATCACATTTAGTATTAGTTATCTCTCCTCAGGCTTGCCCTGTCATTCCGTTTCCTGTAGTGGGTAGCTGTTCCAGGGATGACCTGGAAGTACTACCCCCAGTGAGGATTCCGGTAACTGTCACACCTACCTATGACCTGCCCCTGAGGTGGGGCTGAGATGGGAGCCCTTAAGGCTCAAGATCCTGATGTGCCGGCTCTCTTGGTTCCTGGTGATCCTGGATGCTGGATCTGAGCAGAGTTCTCCAGAGAACACCGCTGGACTGCACTTCACCTCTCCCAGATCCTGTAACCTATCCCTTTACTTGTTGTAAGTTATCCCAAAATAAACCTCCCTTTTAACTATGTGGAGTTGCCTTAACAAATCCCCCATTAATTTACCATCTAATTTAACCATTCCTGTGCTATCATTGTCCTTTCCCATTTCATGCCCCTTACAAGTTTTTTGCTTTCTATGGGTACTGCTATTTAAATACAAAATACCAATTCAAAGCTAGAATCCATGTATGAGAGAGAATATACATCACTTACCTTTGAGTCTAGATTACATCACTCAGGATGATTATTTCAGCTCAATCCCCTTACCTGTGATTTTCAGTTTTTGTTTATAGCTTGTTATATTGTATTGTGTTTATTAACCATATGTTCATTGTCCATTAGTCAACTGATGGACATGTATTGTTTCTTTTCCTTTCTCTTGTGGCTAAAGTAGCAGTGGATGAGCAAATCTCTCCAGTAGGAAATAAAATTCATTTGGAATATGCTGAAGAGTAGTGTATCTATAAGAATTACACACCAATTTCACTCACGAACATTGATGCAAAAATACTGAATAGAATCATGGCATATTGAATCCAAAAACACATCATAAAGGTCATCCATCCACCATGATCAAGTAGGCTTCATCCTAGAGATTCAGGGATGGGCCAACATACAAAAATCTAACATGTAAACAAACCAAAAGAAAAAAAATCACATGATCAACTCATTAGTTGCTGAAAAAAGCATTTGACAAAATCCAACATCCTTCATGATAAAAAGTCTTGGAGAGATCAAGGATAAAAGTGACATACCTAAACAATATAAAAACAACATGCAGCAAGATGATTTCCAACATCAAATTAAATGTTGAGAAACTCAAAGCAATTCCACTAAAATCAGGAACAAGACAAGGTTGTCCACTCTCTCCATACCTATTCAGCATAGTACTTGAAGTCCTAGCTAGAGCAATAAGACAACTAAAGGAAATCAGGAGGGCACAATTTGGAAAGGAAGAACTCAAAGTATTCACAGATGATATGATAGTACAAAAGTGACCACAAAAAAAACTTTACCAGGGAACATCTACAGCTGATAAACAACTTTAGTCTAGTGGCTGTATATAATATTAACTAAAAAAAAAAAAATCAGTAGCCCTCCTATATGCAAATAATAAATGGACTGAGAAAGAAATCAGAGAATCAACACCCTTTACCTCAAGTAATAGAAAATATCTTAGTACCACTCTAACCAAGCAAGTGAGGGACCTATATGACAAGTTTTTCTTCAAGTCTTTGAAAAAAGAAATTGAAGAAGATATCATAAGATGGAAAGACCTCCCTACTGATCAGTAGGATTAACCTAGTAAAAATGACCATCTTACCAAAAGCAATCTATGGATTCAATGCAATTCCCATTAAAATCCCAACACAATTCTTTACAGACCTTGAAAGAAGAATCCTCAACTTAAGTGTAAAAACATTTCCAGGATACCTAAAACAATCCTGTAAAATAAAAGAACTTCTGATGGTATCACTGTCCCTGATATTAAGCTCTACAGAAGAATTATAGTAATAAAAACTGCAGGGTATTGTCAGAAAAACAGACAGGTGGATCAAAGGAATCGAATCGAAGACATGGATATAAACTCACACACCTTTGGATACCCGATTTTCAACAAGCCAGAATTTTCCAATATACAATGGAAAAAAAAAAAAAACGAAGCATCTTCAACAAATGGTGCTGGTCTAATTGGATTTCAGCACACAGAAAAATGCCAATAGATTCATATTTGTCACCCTGCACAAAACTCAAATCTAAATGTATCAAAAACCTCTACATAAATCTAGATACACTGAACCTGATAGAAGACAAAGTAGGATCTATTCTTGAATGCATTTGCACAGGAGACAGCTCCCTGACCAGAACACTGAGAGCACAGGCATAAGATCGGCAATTAAGAAATGGCACCTCATGATATTGAAAAGTTTCCATAAGGCAAAGGACACTGTCAATAGGACAAAAGAGCAGCTGATGGAATGGGAAAAAATCTTCACCAACTCCACATCTGACAGAGGGCTGATTTCCAAAATATATAAAGACTGCAAGAAACTAGATATCAACAAACAAAATAATCAATTGAAAAATGGGGTGCAGATCTAAACAGAGAATTCTCCACAGAAGAATCTCAAATGGTGGAGAAACACTTAAATGAGATGTTCAACATCCTTAACCATCAGGGAAATGAAAATCAAAATGACTCTGATATCCATCTTATACATGTCAGAATGGCTAAAATCCAAATCACAAGGGATAGCTCATGCTGGAGAGAATGTGGAACAAGGGGAACACTCCTCCTTTGCTGGTGGGAGTGCAAACTTGTACAGCCACTTCAGAAGGCAGTGTGGTGGTTCCTTAGAAAACTGGGAATCACCCTCCCAAAAGGTTCAGCTATACTGCTCTTGGGCATATCCCCAAAGGGTACTTCCGTAAATGATTATCCCATAAGGACACTTGCTCAACTATGTTCATAGCAGCTTTATTTTCAATAGCAAGAAACTGGAAACATCTAGATGTCCCTCTATTGGGGAATGGATAAAGAAATTGTGATACACTTACACAATGCAGTTTTCCTCAGCTGTTAAAAACAAGGACACAAAGAAATTTGAAGGTAAATGGATGGAACTAGAAGAAATCATCCTCAGTTAGGTAACCAGGGCCAATAAAGTCCAACATGGTATGTACTCACTCATCAGTGGATATTAGCTGAAAAATAAAGGACAACTATGCTACAATCCATAGATGCAGAGAGACTAGATAAAAAGGAGAGTTCATGTGGGAACACATAGCTCTCCCTGGGATGATGAAATAGAAGAGATTTCATTTCATAAGTGGACTGAGGCAGGTGAAGATGGGAACATGAGCAATCAGGTTGGGGGAACGTGCTGACTGCTGAAGAGGAACATTCAGGTTGGGCAGAAGCCTGGCCCAGGGGAATCACCCAGGTGTCTACGGGGAGGATCCCAATTTAGACTCCTGGCAATAGTGGATAAGTAGCCTGAACTGTTCATCTCCTATGACAATACTGGTTCCTTGCCCAATTGCTATCAGAAAGGCAACATCCAGCACCTGACTGAGGCAGATGCAGAGACCCACAGCCAAACATTAGGCAGAGTTTGGGAATCCTGTGGAGAAGAAGACAGGAATGTAGGAGTCCGAGGAGTCAAGGAATCCTGTGGAGGAGAAGAAAGGAGTATAGATGCCAGAGAGTAAAGGACACCACAGAAAGTCTCACACAATCAATTAACCTGGGCTCATAGAGACTCATAGAGACTGAACGGACAACCAGGGAGCCTGCATGAGACTGACCTTGGCACTCTGCATATATGTGACAGTTGTGTAGCTTTGTCCTCCTTTGGGACTCCTAACAGTGGGAATAGGGACTGTCTTTGAATCTTTTACTGGCTTTTGGGACTGTACACCTCATACAGGATCTCCTTGCCCAACCTTAATACACAGGGAGGTGCTTAGTCTTGTTGCGACTTAATATGCTGTGTTTTATTGCTACTCATAGGAGAGTGCCCTTTCCTTGATGGAGATGGAAGAGGAAGGGACTTGGGGGGTGGGAGAGAGGGGAATGGGGGAGAGGAACTGGGAAGAGGAACTGGGAGAGGAGGATGAAGGGAGGCTATGGCCAGGAGGTAAAATAAATAGATGAATAATAAAAAGTGAATATTTTGATGTTTTCCATTCATATATGTGCATATTTTCCATATAAGTTTATATTTATATACATACATATTTGACTATTGGTCTAGCTAAGGTTATAGAATATACTGAACAGTATTAGAGATTGTGGACTTTATTTTCATGTTCTTAATTTTATTGAAAATATTTTGAGATTACTTTCTCTTTAGCAATATCATGGTTTGTTAAATTTTTGCTTTTATTATGTTGAGATGTAGCACATGTATTGCTAAATTCTCCATTTTATCATGAAGAATTGTTGAGTTTTGTCCCTTGCCTGTTCTGTACCTCATGTGATTATCATGTGTGTCCTTAAACCTACTTAGTGGTGGATTCCTTTATTAATATGCATATAGAGAACCATCCCTTCATCTCTGGGACGAAGTGGATTTGATTGTAGTGAGTCACTTATATGATGCTATTGTAAATTGAATTTTAAGTATTTTATGGAGAATTTTGGCAACTATATTCCCTAAAGAGAATGGTTTGTGATTAATTCTTTCCCATTCCCCACTCAGAGGTTCATCTGGTTTGGGTATCAGGGATAATCTGCT
Organism: Peromyscus attwateri; assembly: GCA_902168425.1. NCBI lineage: Eukaryota > Metazoa > Chordata > Mammalia > Rodentia > Cricetidae > Peromyscus > Peromyscus attwateri. The sequence continues at coordinate 38,656 of CABHPP010133128.1, forward strand.
TTATAAAAGCAATTTCAAGGTTTTCCTTACTTTTTTGTTTTTTGTTTTTGGGGTTTTTTTTTTCGGTTTTTTTTCAAGACAGGGCTTCTCTGTGTAGCTTTGCGCCTGTCCTGGAACTCGCTTTGTAGCCCAGGCTGGCCTCGAACTCACAGAGATCTGTCTGGCTCTACCTCCCGAGTGCTGAGATTAAAGGTGTGCACCAGCACCACCTGGCTTTCCTTTCTTTTTTTATATTACAGAATAGTTTGAGGAGTATTGGTGTTATTTCTTTGAGGATCTGAGAAAACTCTGTACTGATTCCACCTGGCTCTAGACTTATATGGGTTGGAAGGTATTTTAATTAATATTTCTATCTCATTGGTTTTATAGGTTTTTAATTTATATATTTCACTGTGGCTTAACTTTAGTAGGTCATATGTGTCTAGACATACATCCATTTCTTTTACATTTTCCAGTTCAGTAGAATTCAAGATTTTAATTTATGTCATTATGGTTCTCTGACTATTTAGTGTCTGGTAATGTATTCCTTTTTCTCTTATTTTATTGATCTGATACTTGTTACTATTTCTTTTTGTTAATTTTACTAAGGTTGTCAATCTTGTTAATATTTTCAAAGAACCAAGTCTTTGTTTCATTAATTAAAAGTACTTTTGTATATGTTCGTATTTATTATTTCTATTTTATTAAGTCCTTATTTTTTTTTATTTCTTCCAGTCTATGATTTTAGATCTTGTTTGTTTTTCCAGGACCTTCATGTGCATAATTAAGTTGTTAATTAAAGTCATTCATTAAAAAAAATATGTAGGCACTTAGCACTGTAACCTTTCCACTTAGGACTGTCTTCCTCGTGCCACACAGATTCTGATATAGTATGTTTCATGTTCATTCAAATTTGAGAATGAAGAAAATATAGAATATCTACATTATTTTCTTGGTTATTTCCATTGATCCAATTCTCATGCAGTTGCATATTTTTTAGTCTACATTAGTTAGTGTACTGTCTGTAGTTTATATTGTTCTGGATATCTGGATTTATTCCATTGTGATCTAACATAAGACAGGATGGTTTTTTAAATTTTCCAAAAATTCACTGAGACTTGCTTTATACTTTAATATGTGATCAATTTTTGAGAAATCTTCAAATATCACTGGAAAAAAATGTACATCCTTTACTATTTGAGTGGAATGTTATCTAGCTGGAGTGTCATGTTGAGTGGACCAGTGTTTGATCCATATGCATTTAGAAATGTATGGCCTTCTTGGTAGATTGTTCTTTTAATAATGAGTATGAATTGACTTTTCTTAACTCTTCTGGTTAGTTTTAGATTCAAGTCTATTTTTCCAGATTAGAATAAATATGACTGCTTTTTTTCATAATTCCATTGGCTTAGGATACCTTTTCCTATCCTTTTTTTCTAAGGTGATATCTACCTTTGATGGATGTGAAGTCTGCAGGAAAAAAAGAACCCTTTGTTAGTAACATCTTTTAGTCTATCACTTTTTACTGGGGATTGATTCTTTTAATACTAAGAGTTATTATTTAATGATACCTATAAATGTTTGTCATTTTATTAAGTTTGTAGTGATTTCTTAGTCATCTTCTGATTAATTTCCACAGCATTGTTTATTTATTCTCTGAGATATCTTTAGTATGTTTATTCTTCTATTCTGACTGAAGTATTTCATTAACCATCTTCTGTATAGGTATCTTAAAGACAATAAATTATTCAATATGTTTTAATAATGGAAAGAATTTATCTTTCAATTTTAGTGAATATTTTCACTGAGCTAAATAGTCTGAATTGATAGTATTATCCTTCAGTATTTGGAATACATTTTTCCAGACCCTTCCAGCTTTAAATTTCTGGTAAATAATGATGAATTATTCTGAAGGCTCTAACTTTATAAGTGACTTAGATTTTTCTCTTGGAACATTATATACACTGTCTTCAGTCTGTATTTTTAATCTTTTAACTTGTATATATGTTGCAGGTAATTTCTTTTATGGTACTGACTATTTGGTGTTTCTTATACCCAGACAAAAATCTCTTTCGTCATGTTTGGAAAATGTTCTTCTATTATTTTATTGAAAATACACTCCATGCCTCCACTATATAAATTTTTCCATTTTCATTCATATTCATGGACTCCTTTTAACTAAATGGTATTTCCTGCATGTGTGTATATGTATTTACATATATGTTTCTGAATATAATCCATTCAGTCTGTAAAATGTTACTGTTATGTATACTATCAGGGATGTCAGCCTGGCACTAGACAATGTTCAAAATTTTTGCTCATATTCATTAAAAGAAAATAATATTATGTTAAAAATATGTTAGCTGAGATGGAGATGACTCAGCAGTTAATATTACTGATTAGAAATGATCTGGGTTCCCTTCTCAGCATCTACATAGCAGCTAGCAACCGTCTGTAACTTCAGTCCCAGATGAATGAAAACTTTTACTGGCTTCCACGGGCACTGAAAGCATTTGTTGCACAGACACGTACAGGTCAAATACCCATAATATAATAATATAAAATAAAAATCTCAATATATATGTATATGGATGCTTGTGTGTGTGTGTGTGTGTGTGTAACACAATTGTGAAACAAAAAAAGATCAAATGGAAGTTTAATGAAAAGGAAACAAAGAATTCTAAAAAAAGGCTCATAAGAAACATATTTAAATGACGAACATAAACATCAAATACATCAATGAGTTTAATAAATATAAGAGTGTGATGATTATAAAAATGACATGATTTATTATATATGTTCCCTCCACAGATGGAGAGAAAAATGTGGTCACTGTGTTCTTAACAAGGGAGATATAGGTTTCTTCCATGACCAGTTCCTACATATGACCCATGTGAAAGGGTCAGCCCTGGAAACGTACATATGAGTGAAGACAAATGGACTCAGTAAGTTACATATACATTCATGTATTAATACAAGAATTATAATTTAAGAATAGAATATAATTTTTTTGTTGTTTGTTTTTTGAGACAGGGTTTCTCTGTGTAGTTTTGGTGTGTGTCCTGGATCTCTCTCTGTAGACCAGGCTGGCCTCGAACTTACAGAAATCCACCAGGCTCTGCCTCCTGAGTGCTGGGATAAAATTTTGAGGGAGAAGAGGAAATGGGACAAACTGGAGGGAGGGAGAAGAGGGAAGAGTGTGTAGATAAAGTTCTCATGTATGAAGTCCTAAAAATTTAACACATTTTATTGAGTTGAGAAATAAAAATTATTTTACCAAATATATGAGAGAAAACTCTAAGAGATACCTGTAACAGTTAAAGTTAAAAAATGTGTATGTCATAGAAAACCTGTGTATATGAAGCTGAATAGTAATTTTGATAATTGCTATAACAATAAAAATGTGATAAAAGAAGGAAAGTATTACTAAGCTGTTGTACTAGCTGTAATTGTGATACGATTTTAATACTCTCATTATGAAACATATCAAATAAACAAGAATAGATTCAGTGAATTGTTGTTTTCCCAGCTACATGAAAAATATTTTTCACAAACAGAGTTCATGTCTGTCCTTGGCTTGCCGTATCCACGACTGAGTTTTTGACCTACAAGATGAGGCTGGTTGATAAAATGGAACCCAAGCATATCAACCATATTTTCCCAAAATAAAATTTATAAAACACGGGACTGGAAGAAGTCAGAAATTCTAAGTACCTCTGTAATAAGCATCATTTCCTTACAATAGGACCAATAAATAAAGTTGACTCATTTTTCTCTGTAAGAGTCAAGCCACAATCCCATCCTACTGGGTATTTCAAATCAACTGAGGATTGTGTCAGATGAAATAAGTACAGAAAAATAGGAAATATTTTTACCATAAGAAAACACCAGTGTGTCTGAAGCTATGATAACAAGTATACATAGACAAATTCAAGTAAAGTAGGTAAGCCTGGTGTAGCTAGAGAGTTTTCTCTCCAGGTCCCGCCAAGCCCCGGCAGTTCGACAGCCCACTTATAAAATAAACACACAGACGCTTATGTTATTTAAACTGTTTGGCCTAATGGCTCAGGCTTTTTGTTAACTGTTTTTATATCTTAAATTAACCCATTTCTATTCATCTATAAGTGGCCATGTGGCTCGAGGCTTACCAGTGCCTTACATCTCACTTTTCATGGCGGTGGCTGTCAGCATCTCTCTATCTCAGCCTTCCACTTCCCAGAATTCTCCTCTCTCCTTGTCCTGCCTATACTTCCTGCCTGGCTATTGGCCAATCAACATTTTATTTATACAGAGCAATATCCACAGCAGCCTGGTATCTTAGAGGAATTTGGGTCTCATAAATGGTTGAATATAGAATGACAAGTAAGGAAAAAATTCATTTTCTACAGTCTTCCAGTGTTGATAAACTTCAGCCTAAGTGGATATCACAATAGGAAAACTATAGCTTGTGAGCATTAGATAGTAATTTATTTGAGTTTTAAAAAAAAGTCCTTTTTGCCAGACTAAAATAGAACCACAAGGAAAGTTTCTCACTTAATAACATTTTCTAGGCTCTTAATGAAATATGGTTACAAGTCTTGTAGATAAGAGAGAAGAGCACATAAAGAGCAGAGGCTCACCTTATTCAACAGGACAAATCTGGCTTTCAATGCATTTTTTTAGTAGAAACTTGGGTAGATGTATTGTGTCTTGTGTAGCCTTGACAGATGATGACAGAAAGCATACCTACTCCCATTGAGTTTACTACCATGCAGCCTTCTTTTGTCTTCCTCTGCAGAGGAAACTGTTTCTTTCTACTTACTTTTCTAGTTATTAAATCTTTTATATTTTCTAATATACTGGTTTAACATACTCACAATTGCTATATTACATACAAGTATCTGATATTTAGATATCAGCTCTGTTAAAAAGACACTCATAAATAATTCATTTAGAAAATA
>CABHPP010133130.1:0-21589 GCA_902168425.1 Peromyscus attwateri
CATTTCATGTGTTTATTTTTAATAGTACTAACTAAAGTTGTTACATTGGTAAAAATAAACATATCAATAAAAATTGCTTTGTTTTCCAAAAAAGAAACAAAAACAAAAAACAAACAAACAAAAAGAGCATTATTGAGAAAGAGGTCTTCACATTTTAAAAACCTCTTTTATTCTGGAAACAGCTGAAAGATGCTGAATTTTCATATCTACTCCTTCATTTAATACAATACAATCTTCTTCTTTGGATCAAAAAATCTGGCATCAGAAATGTAGTTAGAAAGGGATGGCATGGAAGGAGCCATCACTGATGAAGCATTGCCCAGATTAAATCCATATAAATCATGACATTAAAAAATATCATAGTACAAATGGTACTGTTTGTACCAGAGTGAAATATCTCAAATATTAATATGACTTCGATTGCTTTGTTTTAAAATGCCTGCCTGAATCACTAAAAAAAAGCTTAGACACGGTTTTTTTCAGTAACTGCAACTGTGTTTTAAACCTACTTGAATTGCCACCTGGTGTGACTGCAGGACTAGGTCTTGATTGTTGGAGAAAGCAAGTAGAGTGAGAGCCAGGTGTGATCTCCTGGCTTTGCTCATCATTCCTGGTTCCCTCTCTGCATTCCTCATCCTTTGCTTCCCTGAGCCATGAAACTTACTCAAAATTTGAAAAAACAGTGTTCTCATCTCTTACCCATACAATCTATCCTCATTTTAAGTACAAAAATACTGTGGTCTGTCTCTCTAGATTCTTGTCTATTTTTTTCTTTTCTTTTTCCTCATATGCTCTACAAAACCCTGGACACATGACCTATAACTAAGCGTGCATGGAGCTTTCACTGGTTTGCTCCACCTGCCTCTTCCTGTGCTCTGAGGGACAGTGGCATTGCTGTACCCTTTCTGCTGAGCCCAAGAACCGTTCTTCTTACTGAAATGGCTTTGGCTCTCAGTGGGTGACTTAAAGCTGCCTTGTCCCATAGTCAGGTGCCTTCTACAACACATCCTTCCCCACACACTTTCTTCCCATTGCTGGGCCGAGGAGGGGGGGAAGGGGGAGGGTTGTCCAATTCACAAATCTGCATGACACTGCTCCTTTGCATCAGTTTACCTAATCTCTTTCAGAAAACTCCATGGAAATTTATTATGTTCATTTCAATTGAAGAAGACACCAACAACTGTCATAAGTAATCTCCATTTTGAAAAATGTCAGTGAACAAGAACTTGATGCCATTCATATTTGATAGTCAAGGGTGGGTTAGGATCCAGGCTTTCTGTGAAGACCTGGGTTCTCTGCAAAGACCTGGGTTCTCTGCCAGCCAAGCGAAGCATCACTTGAGTAGAGAGCCTGTCTCACAGCACCCCCTTGTGGCCATAAAGCTCATAATCCTGAATTTTCCTGACCCCAAAAATTCCCAGGCAACTGTAAATATGATTTTTTTTCCCTTAATTTTGGAGTAGTTCCTTTTTAAGGGGGAGGATTTATAATACAGTCATAACATTTCTCTCTTCCCTTTCTTCCCTCGAAGTCCTTTCATATACCCCTCCCCACTGCCCTTCACCTTTTTCTCTATATTGTTATTGCATGCATGTATGTATATATAAACACATATATATTCCTAACTATAACCTGTTCAGTCTGTACGATGTTACTTGTGTGTGTGTCTTTAGAGTTGACAGTTTGGCACTGGATGACCAGTCGCTGTGAGCTTTGCTTTTGTTGGCTTGGTTCCTGTGTCTTCAATGCAATAATAAACACACATACAACTTTTTACTTCCAATCCCACACCAACTTTGATGTTCCACCAGAGGTACAGTTTTTGACACTTTATGAAATACTCAGTTTTATTACCCTATGCCAATTCAACTGTCATTTTGCTTCAATCATTTTCTCTGTGACTTTTAAGGTCCCTGAATTCTGAGAACTTACTATTTTTCCTTACAAATGCGAGGATGGCGTGAATTCCACCATTCTGCTCACTAGCCATTTTGCTCCCATCCTGTGTGGATATACCCGATTTCTGTGGTGCTGTACATTGCCTCGGCACAAACTGGCCATCCTGCTCTTCCATGATTTAGGAATCGATGTGAGCCGTGTCCTTGTGTTGGTGTCAAGGTGCTCTGGGAGATGCATCTCTGATGGGAGGGCCTCGAAGAACTTTCTGTCCTTGCTTTTTCCTGTACAGGTGGTTGGTATGCCTCAGCATGAGGTACCCTAGGAAGATCTCTAGAACTGACATTATTCCCCCTCGCTTTAACTTCAGCCAGGTCGTGTTAGGTTGGGGTTGCCTGGGGGACTGAAAGAATCCTTTCTACCCAAAGTCCTTAACTCCAATCTTGCGATGTCGGATGTAATGTGCTCATAAGTTTTAAGGGTTAGGAACTAGACATCATTGAGAAGGCATTAGCTTGTCTCCACAGCCACTTTCTGAGTACAGATGGTGGGTCTGTCTGTCTGCCTTTCTATCCAATAAATATATAATTTATTGAGGATTAACTTTCCAAAGTCTCTTGATTCCTATTTTAACCTTCAAAATGCCACATGGTAGGTAGAAATATCTGGGATGGTCCTCAGCTATGCTTGGCTGAAAATAGTTCCTGTTCAGGAGTGCTCTATGAAATCTGAATGCATATCTATCTGTCTGTCTGTCTGTCTATCTATACTTATACTGAGTCTCCCATAGCCCAGGATGGCTTTGAACTCACTCCATTAAGCTGTGTATGACCTTGATCCTCCCACATCCACATTCCTGGTACTAGGAATACAGGTACATGTCACTAAATCTGATAGGTGTGTGCTGGGATTGAACCCAGGGCTTCCTTCAGCCACTCAAGCACTCTACCAGCTAAGCCATAGGCCTTCCAGTTTCTCTGTCTTTTCGGGCATCCCTCACTTTTTACAGGTTTCCCTTGGCAGAAGTCCCTCAGTTGCTTGCTCCCTCTCAATCTCTGATGCTAGGACACTCTACCTAAGACTAGTCAGCAGAGGAAACTCACCTAGGCAGACTCTTGCTACAAGCTTTGCTTGGAACTGCTGCTACCTGATGAATTAAGTACGTGTTTCTAAGACTAGAATTAAGTCTTCATCTTATGTCTCACATCTGAACTTCAGGGTTAATTTCCCTTTTTGCTATTCAGACACTATACTGTACGCAGCAAGGCCCAGGGCAGGAAGGCAGCCAGTAAGACAGCACTTGCAGGGCATAATTCTTATGGTTTCCATGGTTTTGACCATTCTTCTAAGTCCAGCCTTCCTGGTCACCCTTGGAGATGTGATCATTTCTTAGACAACACAGTGATTTTGTGAAAATGGCCCTTCTTGGCTGACACTGTAAGTGTTTGTGTTTTCTAGTTGTCAAAGAGGCCTGGCATTGTGGGAAACTCCACATATCAGCCTTGGATTGATTCTTGGAGTCTTTCATTTCACAAATATGTACCACATCCTGACCCCTGCCATAAATAATTCTATTTATAGATGTTGGTTCATTGTCCCTCATGTAGGTGACAACTATTTTTAAAAATGACATGAATTTCCCATGAAAATAATTTTATATACATAGCTAAAATATCAAAAATATGAAATATTTCAAAATATGTATGAGAGATCATTTCAAAGAGAACAGAACTTGAGTAAAACACAGACCTCTCCTACAAGTGTGGTGCCAAATTCTGTTCACTCCACACAGGAAGCTGTGTGCCTCAATGTACCCACCACTCATAGGATCAAAGTAAAACACCAGGTTGAGAGATCCCCTTGCTTAGACCTAAGAGATTGTCTCCCATGTCCTTTGCCATATCATGCATTTAATAATATTCTACACTTCTGTATAACAAAGAATATAGTCATGGGGGTAAAAGGTCTGCTTGGGAGGAAGGAGAAAACTTAAGATATCACACACCTGGACAGGAGAAGCCTCCAAAATACATGAACAATCCCAGAAGCCCAATAACACAAAGCAAACAACTGAGTTAAAACCAGGCAAGTGATGTGAATAGATGCAGAATGTCACTGGCCACTGGAAAACCCAAAAGCAAAGCCACAGTGTGCCACTGCCACACAAAGCACTAGTGGTATAGTTACTACACGATAACAAACAAACAGGAAATAGCAAGTGTTGAGTGCCAGTACAGACATGGAGAAGGTGGGACATTGTACATCATTGTTGGGGAGAACATGACATAGAACAGGAACTACGGAAGACAGTATGCAGCTCTTTAAGTAATTAAAAGTAAAATTACCATATGCCAGAGCTTGGGTGGGAATATAAAATGAAACAGCCACTCTGGAAAAACAGTTTGGCAGTTCTTCAAGTAATTAAAAATAAGCTCACCATATGCTGTGGTTTTAGCATTTGTGTCCTTTCACAATTCACATTGAAACTTAATACTCAAAGTATTAAACCTCATTGTATTAAGTGGCAAAGTTTTTTAAGTGACTGGGTCATAAGGTACTAATCACTGGCATCAGTTCCCTGCTGAGGGTTTTGGGATCCTGCTTGGCCCTTCCTCTCTCCTCTCCCATGTGAGGACAAGGTACTCATCACTTCTTGCCTGTGACCTTGCAGCAAAACTCATCATCATGCAACAGAGGGTGTGGCTTTATAAGAGACTTTGGGAACCTTGATCTTAGAGACCCAGCCTCTAGAGTGGTGAGAAATAAATTTCTATTATTTGCAAATTACCTAGTTTAAGATGTTTTGCTATAGCAGTAGATAGGAATTAAAGTGGTATATGATAAAGAAACCCCATTGATAAATGCACATCTAAAAGAAGCAAAGCAATATCTGTGAGAGGTGTTTCCATATCCTGATCCCAGCAGCGTTGTTCATCAGGACATGAGAACAACCAAAGTGCTCATCATTGGGGAAGTATACCCATACAGCGGCTATTAGTCAGCCATCAAAAGAATGACACATCGTAATGTAGAGCATGAATGAACTTTGAGGCACTCGTGCACAGTGAAATAAGCCAATCTCAGAAGATAAGTATTATATGGCTTCCTCTGTGTGGTACTTAGCAGTGTCATTTACATTTACTGTTTCTAACAGCAGTACAATGGCAGTTTCCAAGGGCTAGGTTCTGGGAAGATGGGGACTTGTTGAATGAGTGTAGACTTTGCCTGACAGTATGGAAAAACCTCTTCACAAACTTAGCTTGCGTGGAGATGGGCAGCACAATAAGAATGTATTCAATACAACTGAGTGGTGCCAGGATCATGGCCAAGGTGTTAGCTTTATGTCCAGAACAGTCATTACAATTTTAAAAACTGGCCTTTCCATTGTATGATCATTACTTTTATAGTAGTTCTTAGAAAAATGTGCACAGACCCAGACGTGCCATGAAACACAAGCAACCAGAACACAAGCAGTCAGAAAAATATCCACTGGAGATCTCAACGGCAAAGCAAAGGACAGGCCTCCCTGCTGTTCTCACTCAAGAAATGGACTTTACAGCGACTGTGCGGCTTTCAGAGAAGTCATCAGAATTACTGCTGTCTTGTACATGCTGGACTTGAATCCCTCAGCCATGAATATTTAAATGGATGCATAATCGTGATGATGAAGATAATGTATAGTAATGTCCTCTTTAGTGCTTGCTATAGGCTAGATGTTGGTTAAGCACTTCACATAGATTATGCCATTTCACGTGGCTCATTTATCATGCACTGGAGGAGCTTTTAAATTATCTACTTGTATCGTCCCATTTAACATTCTTTAACTGGGAAATGAGATTCTGTCCTTCTTTGGTAGGTGGGAATTTGACATGCAGAGAGATTGATGGACTTACTGGAGGTTGCATACCTAGAAGGCAGAAGACTGGACACAGAGCAGGGGTGGGACACAGCAGGGGTGGACACAGCAGGGGTGGACACAGAGCAGGGGTGGGACACATCAGGGGTGGGACATAGCAGGGGTGGGACACATAAGGGATGGGACATAGCAGGAGTGGACACAGAGCAGGGGTGGACACATCAGGGGTGGGACACAGAGCAGGGGTGGGACACAGAGCAGGGGTGGACACAGAGCAGGGTGGACACAGAGCAGGGTGGACACAGAGCAGGGTGGACACAGAGCAGGGATGGGACACAGCAGGAGTGGACACAGAGCAGGGTGGACACAGAGCAGGGTGGACACAGAGCAGGGTGGACACAGAGCAGGGGTGGACACAGAGCAGGGGTGGACACACAGCAAGTCCATGTTGGCAGCCTCTGCAGTGGACTCAGCCAGTGGCTCCCCGCATTGCCTGGGGCAAAGCAATCACTCAATTGATAATCATTTTATTAGTAGAAACTGTTTCTTCCTGGGACTCACTTTTGTAGACTTACATTAACTAAGCTTTGGTAAATAAATACTGGGTACATAGCTATCCAGAGCTTATCAAACAGTAATTTATCATATTTAAAGTCAACATTCTGCAACATTTTTGCCACTCTTCTCATGTTCAAGAAATTTTATTTCAGCTATTTTATGGTAGTAATGATTCTCATTTGTTTTTTTGGAGTGGGAACCTAGCAAGAGTTAAGACGATGTCCTAACTAGGTTTCTGTTGCTGTGGAAAAACATCACCATCACGACCAAAGGCAACTTACATTTCCAGATAACATCCCATCACTGAAAGAAGACAGAATAGGAACCTGAAGGCAGGAACTGATACAGAGGCCATGGAGAACTGTGATGATATTTTATTTGTGCTCTAATAAATAAAGCTTACCTGGAGATCAGAGGAGAAGCCAGCCACTACACTAACATAGAAGGCAGGCAATGGTAGCACATGGCTTTAATCCTATCACTCGGGAGGCAGGGATATGTCTGGATCTCTGTGAGTTCAAGGCCACAATGGAAACAGAGCCAGGTGTGGTGACACATGCCTTTAATCCCAGCACCAACCATAGAAGTCTGGAGGTCTGTACAGACAGACAGGAAGTGACAGAGCTGGGCAGGAAGAGGAAGTGATATAGCTGGGCTGAGAGAGCAAATGAGAGAGCAGAACAGAAAGGCATATAGGTGTGGGTAGACAGGAAGTAGGTTTCTTTGGAGACTGTGGTGTCAGTGAGGTGAGGTTAGCTAGTGCCTTTTCCTATTTCCCTGATCTCTCAGGTTTCCACCCTTATTTCTGGCTCCATGTTTTTTATTTAATAAAATTGTTTAACAATTTGTCTACAGAGAACCACTGCTTACTGGCCTTCTCTTCTTGTTCAGCCCACTTTCTATTTTTTATTAAGAAATTATTTTTATTCATTTTACATACCAATCAAAGATCCCCCTCTTCCTCCTGCCCCTCCAGCCTTCCCCTCCCAACCCACCTCCCATTCCTTCCTACAAGAAGATAAGGCCTCCCATGGGGAGGTACATTTAGTAGAGGCAAGTCCAAACCCCTCCCCCTGCCTCAAGGCTGTGCGAGGTGTCCCATCATAAGTAGTGGGCTCCAAAAAGCCTGCTCATGCACCAGGGATGGGTTCTGCTCCTACTGCCAGGGGGCCCCTTAAGCTACACAACTGTCTTGCTATGCCGAGGGCCTAGTCCAGTCCCATGGAGCCTGCACAGCTGTTGATCCAAATCTCATGAGATCCCACTAGTTTGGTTTGGTCATCTCTGAAGGTTTCCCCATCATGATCTTGATGCCCTTGCTCATAACATCCCTCTTCTCTCTCTTCGACTGGACTCTTGGAGCTTGTCAGTCCACTTTCTTATACAACTCAGGACCACCTCCTCTGGGTGGCACTGCTCATAGTGAGCTGAGCCCTCCTACACTAATCATCAACCAAGAAACTGTTCCACAGTCTTGATCACATGCTAATCTGATGGGGACATTTTATCAATTTATGTCCCTTTTTCCCAGAGGGCCCTTGCAAATATCAAGTTGATGAAAATAAACAAACAAACTAACTAACCAGCACAAATGGTGTCCCACAAATGTTTTAATGGAGGAAATTAAATATGTATGCATTCTGGTGGAGATGGGGCTAGAGAGCTAATTCGACGATAAAGGAGCTTGTGCTGCTCTTCCAGGTGACCAGAGTCTGGTTCCCAGCATTCATGCTGGGACCCAAAGCCTCTGTCCTCCATGGGCACCTAAACTCATGAGTGCATACTCATAACACACACACATACTCAATAAAATCTTTAAAAAGTATGTAGTGAGATTACTGCTGTGTTAACTCCTTAAAGTACAGTCTTTCACACCCATAACAACCCCGAGAAAAATCTGGTGATATCCATCATATACATAGTTAGGAGTTGGTCAACCTGAAAAGATTCACAAATATAAAAATATATTTGAAAATTCAGATTTGAATATCACTTAACTCCAAAACCATATTTCTACCTACTATATTGTCTCTCCTTCTTAAAAAGCTGATAATTTCTAAGACAGCCTTTGGAAATTATTTTATGCTGACTAAGCGGGTAATGGGAATCCAACACTGTCGCTGGTAAAGAGCACCAGAGGCCACTGGATGGCTGCTGTACAAAATGTGCAGTGTAAAAGGGAGACATCACCTTAGAAATAGGGGCATCTCTTCTCCAGATGACTTTCTGCTGATTCTTCATCAGAAAAGCAAATATAGATTTTTGTGGCTTATTTTGTCACTATTTGGGGAGAGTTTCCTTGATGTTCTAGCACAGCAGGGCATACTTTAATTGTTAACGACCAGAGCTAGAGAGATGCTCAGCATTTGAGAGTATGGGCTGCTCTTGCAGAAGACTCCAGTATAGTTCCAAGCCACTCACCTGATGGCTCATAATTGCCTGTAACTCCAGTTGCAGGGCATCTGATGCCCTCCCTGGCCTTGGCAGCCACCAGGCACACACATGGTACACATGCATACATGTAGGCACTCACACATACACATAGGATAAAAATAAGCAAACCTTTAATAAACAAATGAATTGCTATGATCCTTTGTCCTGCTTTTAGAATCTCTTGTCCACATGTATTATTTGATATTAGGGGTAGTAGAGGAAAAGAAAGCAGAGAACTCTTTTATGTGTTATGGTGGTGTATGTTTGATTTTTAACAGATAACTGCTATAGTATTAGGGGAAATAATTATGCATATTTTATTAGAAGTTTGCTAATATGGTTCTTGCCCATTTTTATCTTTAAAAACTTGTATCAAAAAGATGAAACAAGGAAACAATTTCCAAGGAAAAACAGATTATATTTAAATCACAAATGAAGCTTAAGTGTATCTATAAGTACAGGGAGTTCTGAAATCAGGGACTAGGAACTGAAGCAATGGCTCAGTGGTTAAGAGCACTTGATGCTTAATCACGAGGACAAGTGTTCAGAACCCAGTACCCAAGTAACAAGCCATACACCCCACAGCTGCCTGTAATGCCAGACTAACCATTGTTTACATCGCTAAGAAAAGTATTTTTCTGTCAACAAACTCCTCATATGGTTCATTTGTAGTAGAATTTATATATCTTAGCCTGTTTATTTTGTTTATTAAGAGTTTTTTGCATCTGTGTATGTGTCTATATATATATATATATACACATAACTGTGCATAGACAGAGGCCTCAGTAGCGATGTAAACAATGGTTAATCTTGTCACAATATAAATACCAATGCATATCTATCAGACTTACAAAGTCCCCAAAGTCTGTCAAAATGCTATTTGGGTGAGGCTTTGGTAAACAGGCACATGGGCACATTGATAGTGAGAATATGAAATGGTACAGACACTCTGAAGGAAAATGTTGCAGTATCTTAAACATTTGATGTGTAGTTGTTTATCAAGACATCCTACTCCTATGGTGAGTTACTTTTTTATTGCTTTGACAAAACACCCAGCAACTTATAAAAGAAATCATTTCATTAGCCTTTTGGCTTCAAAGGGTTAGAGTCCATGACACAGGAGCAAAGGCAAGGCAGCAGAAACAGCTGTGAGCTCACATCTTGACGGAAATCAGGAGTCAGAAAGAAAGGACATATTGAGAATGGCACAAGTATTTTGCAGCCATTTGAAGCATGTGACTGCCTCTATTGACATGCCTCTTCTAACAAGGCCACACCTCCTAATCCTTCCCAAATAGTTCCACCACCTAGGGACCAAGTATTCAAACTTATGAGTCTGTGGGGGCCGTTCTCATTCAAATCGCCAGCCTACTTAAAGGATATACTGGCAACATGTGATGGGATTTATACACATGATTATACACTGTCATATTACTTTAGAAGCTGAAGAGTGAAAACAGCCAAGAATTCATTAAAAAGAGTACTGAGTAAACTTTAGAACATTGACTTAACACAGAATTATATGACCTTAAGAATGAAAGAATATATTTTATGGAGTGATTCCCAGTTATCTTGTTAAATGAAAAAGTCAAGGAGATGAAACGTGCTTATAGCATGCCTCCATTCATTAAGTGCATGTAATGAAAGCATACAAACATATTTGCTCATCATCACACCCAAGTATAGATAACAAGACCTCTCATACACTAAGACACATATACATCCAGCAATCTGAAGTTACTCTATGTGCTACCTGTGGAATAAGAGAAAGTACTTGGTGCATGGATAAGGGAGGGGGGAGGGATGCAGTTAATCTTTCAGGATTTTGAATGCTTTACTTTAGAACCAGTGAGTATTTTGTATAATTTTAAAGCAAATTTAATATTTGTATCTTAATCACATATTCTTATAAGGCAAATGAACGTAACTGTATTTCAGGTTGTGATATAAAGAGATATAAATGAATTAAACCATGTCTTTAGAGCCAGTCATCATATTTCTTCACAGGGAATGTGTTCTAAGGACAGACAGCACAGCAATGCAGTTTTAGACTGTTTTCTTCATGTGTTTTGTATTGTATGCCAAAGAACTTATTATGTTAATCTATTTAAAAACTTGAATTTGGGGAATGGATAAAGAAAATACATATATACATACATTTATATAAAAATTCTATAATCCCAATTTTAAATAGAAGATATCATGATGAGGTAAATATTGGGTGTGATTAGAAAACCAAAAGTTAGTAGACATTGTATAAATTGATGCAGGTCAGCCCCAGCAAAAGATGGTAAAAATAATAGGTAAAATGTTCATAATTCCAGAAAATCAATATAGTCTCCAGCTGTCAGTCCCAGAAGATATTTATTGATGAGAGAAAAGCCCTAAGTTCAGTTTGGAGAAAACAGAAAATACTGTCTCAATTTAGTGATGTCCATCAGTACAGTCAGTGATGGTCATCAGTACAGCCTGTGATGGTCATCAGTACAGCCTGTGATGGCTGTCAGTACAACCAGTGATGGCCGTCAGTCAGCCAGTGATGGCCGTCAGTCCAGTCAGTGATGGCCGTCAGTACAATCAGTGATGGCTGTCAGTTAGCCAGTGATGGCTGTCAGTCCAGTCAGTGATGGCTGTCAGTCAGCCAGTGATGGCTGTCAGTCCAGCCAGTGATGGCCGTCAGTTAGCCAGTGATGGCTGTCAATCCAGCCAGTGATGGCCGTCAGTCCAGCCAGTGATGGCTGTCAATCCAGCCAGTGATGGCCTTCAGTACAACTAGTGATGACTGTTAGTCAGCCAGTGATGGCCGTCAATCCAGCCAGTGATGGCCGTCAATCCAGCCAGTGATGGCCTTCAGTCAGCCAGTGATGGCTGTCAGTCCAGTCAGTGATGGCCGTCAGTACAGCCTATGATGGGAAAGCAAGAGCAACACCATGTACTTTTTGATGTGAGTGGCATGAATTACTCTGCTGTTATTATTCTAAAGAATTCGTGACATGGAGTTTGAATACAAGGGAACATCTGAAATACACTACTTGGGATATTTTCCCAAAATAATAAATTTTAATTCTTAAAGGAAAACATGGAGGTTATGGATATCAAAGAGACACTGAAACCTGTTCAAGACATAAGGAAATTTAAAGAGCTATGTTTGAATTACACATATGACCTATAATTTTCTTTTGTAATGAGCAATAATATTCAGATAATTCAAATAATTGAAGACAGAAAGTTGGCAATTAGCAATTGTTAATTTTTGGGTTTGAATGTCATACAGCAGCCATATTAGAAGGTGTTCTATACTTTAAAGTACTTAGGGGAAAGAGCATCACATCAGAAGTGGTTCTGGGAACATTTTGTAATATAAAATATATTATATATATATATATATATTATATATTTTATATCCATAGACCTCCTACAATATATGTAAATGATAAAACAGAGTGACAGGCAAAATAGCACTTGAGAGAGTCAAACCACAGTGTTGTTAAATTAAGTGACATTTGGGCAGCCTTGCTGAGATAGAAAGGGGTTCTTTACTATGCTTTCTGCTTTCTTCTTCCAGGAAGGCTGAGTCCTGAGAAGATTTTTTTTTTGAGACAGGGTTTCAGCTGTGTAGCACTGGCTGGCCAGGAACACTCTAAGTAGACCAGGGTGGCCTCAGACTTAAAGATCTGCCTACTTCTTCCTAAGTGCTGGGATTAAAAGCATGCACCACCATGTCTGACAATGAAAAACATTCGAAAAGCTTATTTGTTAGTTTTATCAACTATTATAACTCAATAGCCATTAGCACCTCTAGTGCAGAGTTTCTAGTCTTCGAATATTTCACATTACCAGTAAGTGAAGTACCTCAGAATCATGTCTGCTTCCAGATCTGGAGCAGAGGATGTATAAAAAGAAACTCTATTGTGTCTCACTAAGATGAGTAAACTACTAAGGAAGACTCAGACTCGCTCAGGAGCGAAGTAGAATTGTCTCCTTCTGGGGAAATTTGAGAAACTGGAACATGAGTAAAAATAATAACTGAGATGCCGTGAGTGTTGCCAGATCTTACAAAACCCATATTTTCATCAAAGACTCTCTTAATCATTTTTAAGATGTCAGGGATCCACAATTATTATTTTTAAAGGCCAGCCAGAGCAAGGAGAAAGAATAAAGCTACAAATTGTTCCCTCAGGGTAATCCAGCATTTGATGACAGTGTTTCTTTTATGAAAGTATTCCAATAAATAAATACACATGGAATTATAAAATTAGACAGTCACAATTTTCTAATTCATGCTGATGAATTAATGCATCTAAGCATATGGTCAGCACTGCCTGCCTTACTGATGAACAGTCCTTGGGAGGTCATGTGCCTTGTGATGAAAACAGATCCATTCTCTCTGAGCTGTATAAGCAGAGAAAAACAACTTCCCTAAGACCATCTGGGAAATTTTAAAGCTAAATATTGACTGGTATTAAATAATTATTGTTAACTTATGTTAAGTAAGATAATGGAATTTATTTACAACACACTTTCATCTAGATATAACTGAAAATCTGCCAAAACTACCAAGGAGAAGGAACATTTCAAGCCATTTTATTTAGAGTTATATAGAGAATAATGTAGACTGTGTAGTACTCAGAGGAAAGTCTCACCACTTCAGAATTTTTGAGCAATAACAATATTATAAGAGAAAATTAATCAGAGTAAGAGAATTCTAATTAATAGCAATGTAAAAGACAATTGGTTGTAATATAAGAAGTGCTTAGATCCTGCCTTACACAGAGAAATTCTTTAAGACCATCTGGGAAACTTTAAAACTAAATATTGATTGGTATTGTGTAATTATTGTTCACTTATATTAAATAAGATAATAGAATTTATTTACAAAACAGTCACTGTGCTAACTTGAACATTAGAATATTTACATATGAGGCTTGCACATAACCAGAGCAAGAAGGGAGAATGTGGAAGATGTAGGAGATGAGGAGGGAGTTGAGTCTGCAGTGAGCAGATGATGGTAAGAAGGTGTGGGGGTATAAAGAAGCTTTTATTCTATCTGGGCTTGCACTGGTGAGAAAAATGCCCACAATCAGGAAGAAAATAATTTCTGTTATGTGTAAAGGCAGTAATTGGGGGTAGCGGGAAGTAGGGGATATATCTCACAGCTATTGAGGGTACCATTCGGATGGTTCTCAAGTCTGACACCAAATTCAGGCATATTCTTCTTCATTAAAAAAAGAGGAATTCTGAAAATCATTTAAATGCATTACTTTAATAGCACTACTGATATTCAAATCACATATCACAAAATTCATCCTTTAAAAAGTGCTTATCTTAGTGGTTTATATTTTATTCAAAGATTATGCAGCCATCACCATAAATTAAGTATAGAACATGTTTTATCATCTGCAGAGAAATCCCTGTAGTCATGGGAAGTTACCCCCAAATCCCTCTAACCTTTCAGCTCACTGTGATTCTATTTGCCATCTGTATAGATTGTCTTGTTCTGTAAATGTAACATAAATCATATAATAGGTAGTCTTTTGTGACTGTCTTCTTTTGGTTAGCACAATGTCTTCAAGGTTCAGCCATGTTGCAGAAGTATCAAAATTTCATTTGTTTTTCTTGCTCAATAATATTCCATGAAATGGATATACCACATTCTACTTATTCATTTGCACATTATTGGGCACCTTAGTTTATACTCTTCAATAACTTCAAATGGTGTTTTAGAAACACTCATGTTCATTAATGTTGGGTCATACAGTAACCCTGAAATTTTTGTGGAACTGTCTCTACATTAGTTGGATGATTTTACATCACCCCTAGCAAGTGGGTGGGCTCAGTTTTCTTTGTGTATTTTCCATCATGCTCTGTTATGTCTATAAAATCAGAGTCATCCTTAGGCGCATGGAGTTTTATTGTATCATGGTACTTTATTGTAGTTTTTATTTCATTCTGTGATGATTAATGTTGATAATGTATTATTGAGTCATTTTTTCCTAAGGGTAGTTCATTCTTCCACTCATTCAACAAACATTTATTAGATATCCTCAAGAAATGGCAGGTCAGATATTGTGGGAGCTGGTGGAGTTGTGCAGGGAAGATGGACACATTTTCTCTATTAACCCATTGTCCTACCGACATAGAAAGGTGCGCCAATTGGCTAATGGGCATTAAAGTTATCAGAGGAATACAAGTATGTGGGAACCAAAGGAAGAGATGTCAAAACTAATTAAACTTCAGTAAGTATATGTCATCTTTTTACAAAAAATTCAAATATGTCATACATTACAGTGCATAAAGGGTAATTAAGTAAATACCTAGGTGTGTAGAATGTACCTGAAGAGTAAACCACTTCCAACACAGAAGGAAGCCCTGTGTAGCCATTTTATATTGTCCTCAAGTGTGGTTTTATTCTCTTGCTTTTCTCTCCTCCCCCTACCCCATTACTGTGCCACATCTTTATTTATTTGTTTCTTTTTGAGACAGGGTCCCTCTATGTAGCTCTGATGGTCCTGGTACTCTCTGTGTAGACCAGCCTGGTCTCAAACTCACAGAGATCAACTGTCTCTACCTCCTGAATGCTGGGATTAAAGGCATGCACCACTACTCCAGGTTCACACACACACCTTTCTAACAATATCTTTCCTATGTATCTGTGGTTTAAAATTTTTTTAAGTGATGTTTTGTTCTAAACATCTTTTTTTTCCAGTTTTTTCTTTCAAAAACGTAGTACTGTGGCCATGGATGTGTCTGTTTCCTTACCTGGGTAAACAGTGCTATCTGTTTGGTACAGAATTAGAAATGGACTCCTGGGGCAGCATAGCCTATACCTCCTGTGCCTTCTCATCTTCACCAGATGGGGCAGCATTCTTTTTTAGATAAGTGTTTGTGTCAGTTTATATGTCTACCAACAGTTCAGTATAATGCTTTTTTTCTCCTGCACTGTCTGAAATCCAACATTTTAATGAAAAAAAAAATCTCATAGACTTAACTGACAATCTTATCATATTTAACAAGGTCCAACCCCAGCTAGTATCTTTGCCTACTTTTTATATCTTTTTTTCTCTGTGAGTTTATTCTACATTCTAGATGTTGGCTTCTGTGTGTTATGTGTGTCTCAAGTATGTTCTCTCATTTTGAGCATTGCCATCAAGTTCTAAATTGCGTTTATTATTAGCAGAAAAATTACCATTTTCTGAAATGTCAGTGTGTTGTTAAGAAATCTATTCTTACATGCAATCATTAAATTTATTGTCTTAAAAAGTTTCTTCTACAAGTTTTTAAAATCACAAATAGGTATTTGATCCACCCAAATTATTATTGTTCAGTATAGCAAAAATCTGAGATATATTTTCCCCTATATGGAGAAAAAAATTTCCTAGAATTATTTATTGAACAGTGTTCATCTGGACACTTTGCTTGATTCCATTGGCCTATCTGCCAATTTTTTGTTACTGTGGTAGCTTTGGCTCAGAGCGTGCCTTACTTAGATGTGTGTGGGAGAATTGGCATCTTCACATTTCTGAGTCACTCCATGAACATTCTCATCATCAATTCAGCTGACATTTGATCAGTTTATGAGAAAACCACATGCTAACTTACACTTGTCTCTGAAATTTCTTGATTTTTCCATATAAAATAAATATATATGAATGATGACAGTTTTATTTCTTTGTTTCCATTGCATGATAGGGCTGGTGTGGGGAAAGGAATGATGAGGTGTGTGGAGTCACTATTTGGTGGCACACTGGGATTCAGACTCCTAACTCTGCCTAGGTTGTGGGGACTGGACTCCCTGGCAGTCCAACCTATTGCTTATAGTTCTTGGTTTCACCTTGTAGGAGTTTCTTCTTGACTTATGAACCGTAGGAGAATGTAGGAAAAGATGCCACTGAACAACTTCCTCCACTTGCTTCCTCACTGCAGGAAAATGGATCTATAGTTTACATCTTAAACAATCTCAGCTCCCTTCATTCCAAACAGAGTATTTTTTTCTTTTAATTCCATCTATGCCAAATAGATGGTTACCCATATCTTATCACACCTTCTTCCTTGTGCCACATTTATATCCCTAAATCTTTTCATGGTTGCTTCTTTATGGATATAATAAAGGTGTTATGAAACATCACCTTAAAATAACATTGTCTTAATTTTCAGATATTTTTAATAAAGGGACTTATAGTCATATCCTTAGCATTTCTTTACTCTCAGGCTTTGTTTATCTGAAAAGGCCTAAGTTTAACATTTGGTGAGAACTTCAATTCATATAAGATCTTTGGGCATCTGGAAAAGCTGGTAGTGATAAATTTGGCCACACTCAACATTTTCTTGAAACTTGCCTTACAGATTGGATAGGTATTTTCTCTGTCCATCTTCTTGAAACAACTTGCATGGGATTAGACATAAATTGATGATGATGACAATATTTTCCCTAAAGAATTCCATACTCAATTTTGAAAGTCTATTAGATATAATTTCTGTCTTGTAAGGTAGTAGTTTCACCAAACATTTGAACACCATATAATACTGGTGTCCATTTTCTCAGCTTCTTATCATTTCCTTACCACTTTAAGTCTCCACTTGCCACTATATATTCCAATAGCAAGTAACTTAATCTTTTATTTAATAATGCTACCTCTCAGTTGGTTGTAGGTAACAATTTTCACCATAACTTGGTAGTTTAATAGCATATTTCTCTCTCTTGCTTCTTTGGGATTAAGCTGAGTTATGCTGGTTTCTAGATAGAATTGTTCCAGGGACTATGATTTAACTCTTGCATGTGTCTGGAGGATGTCTGTGTGTCTGTCAAATTCTATAAAATGGGTTTGCCTGAGGCAAATCAGAGCTGGTCACATACCTCCAAGAATCCTGGAGTATCTATCATTGGCATGTCTTTCTCATGGTGATGGTCGACATGCAGGAGACTCAATGTGACAGGAAAGGCCTCTGGAGGGCTAGGCTTGCTTGTACCTGATATGATCATTTCTGTCCTCATCATTGGTCTAAGCAAATCATATGTGGAAGAAACTATAATTTACCTTTATTTGAGATACTCAAAAGTCACATGATAAAAGATAGGGAAACAGGGAGATTAAAGATTGGGGTCATTCAAATTGGTCCCCCACACTAAGGACCATTAAGGTCTAAGGTTGTCGGTTTCTTGGCAGCTCTTGAAGGGCCTATGACAGATCCTCCATCAGCTCCCACTTTATTTCCTAAACAGGGACTTTTCCTTTGGAAAACATTCCCATCATTTCTCAGAGCTCCTTTCTCTGAAATTTGCGTTTAAAACCTTATTGCATTTCATCTAATGTTGTTGGATATTTGGAAAACAGGATGTTTTCAGAAAAACCAGACTATATGGATAAATATAATATAGAAATGTGTTCAACAGCTTTAACAGTTATTCTGCTAGCTAAAGTTAGGAGTTAGGGCATTTGTTGATCAAGCAGAAACTATAACAAAAGACGTACAAGAAAACCAAAGTTCATCAGAGAAGGAAGTGAAATTTTACAGAATGAGATCACTTTAAAGAGACAGTTAAGTTCATCGTGGTGAGTCATAATTTTAAGCCAAACATTCGAGAAAGAGGCAGAGGCAGAAGCAGAAGCATCTCTATGAGTTTGAGGACAGCCTGATATACATAGCAAGTTCTAGGCCAGTCAGAGCTTATAGTGAGACACTGATTCAATCAATCAATCAATCAATCAATCAATCAATCTGAATAGATAAAAGTAAGGAGGCAGTAAATATTGTAAACAAACAAAATGAGCAGAGGGGATGGACTGGAAATGACTGAGACAAGGGAAGTTGCCATGGAGATGGCTGGATATTGTACACATGCACAAATTGTAAGTGTATGTGACCACATAGTTCAATTCTCTGCAAAACACTTGTAAGAAAATTGTATAAGGGATGGGATCTGAGTTCTGAGAATTGATCCTCCCCCTTACTCATTTTATTGTTGGTCTTCAAACTTCCTCTCTTCCCTCCCTTCTCTAGTTGCTTTGTGTAATTATGTTCAGTAAGGTATGGCACATCTGTACCCTGTAAATGTGAACAAATGGAAATCAGAAAGGGCGGCATGTTGGTTTTCAAATAACTTCCCAGAGTGAGCCGTCTTACTGTGATATAAACTGGAGCCATCATGGATTCTTGTATTCCATTTATAATTGATGCTGTATAAAGTATGTGCAAACAGAGCAGCAAAAATGTAGAAATGAAACTTGACAGCCATTAGCATTTTAGTAAATATGTTCTGAAACAAACAATAAAAGTGACTTTCCTTTGTATTATTCATATGATGGCTTAACAGGGTGACTAGTAAAACACAGAATGTCCTAGGTTGCTTTTTTTTTTTTTCAGCAAATGTGACTTAAAGTTTTAGAGAAAAAAATGCGTGTATAAATGAATTAAGGACTGAAACAAGATGTCTCAACTATTCTCTGCTGAGGTGCCAGTGAGTGGGGGAAATTCTTTTACCTTTGTGCCGACCATATATCCTTTATTTCTTACTCAGGCTTAACATCTGAATTAGTTCATCATGCATAGCTGTTTTAGATTGTGATCAAGTCAAACATTTAGTGGACTTCGTGCAGGGATTTCCTGCATACTCTCACTTCACCCCTAGTTATGGCCCAGTTTTCTGCAGCTGTGAAGCTTCTGAGCGGCAAGAGTTCTCCTTGTCCGTCTTCGACACACACCATACTAAACCCTGAGCTCCTATGATGCTCAGAAATATTGTTCCCACGTTCATACTGTCCCTCTATCTTGGCTTTCCAAACTCCACCATGGAACTCCACTTCCCACAGCCTAGTAATTCACTCCCTTACCATTTTATACCAAATTAGAACAGCAGCAGCAATTTAAATGTCTCCTCTGCTGCCCCTCACTGCTTTACTGTCTTTCTATTAACAACCAGTCAAAACTCTCCCCTCAAAAGAATCTCTAATTCACAAAAAAACCCACTTTATCTCAATACCAGTTTTAGTGGAAGTTTTAGGTGTTTGTTGTTGTTGTTATAACATTTACAGTGACAGAATTAACCCTTTCTCTATCCACTTTGAAGCAAAACTGATTCCTACTTTGATGATTATTACTCCAAAAGGAAATCAAACAGACCCAGTACAGGGTTTTGTTTCCTATTTTATACTCTCAGTGGGTACCTTCCGCTTCCTGTTTTTCTAATCGTAACTCAGAACTCTTTAGAGATTTCACATTTCTTAAAATATTTGGATGTTCATCATTTATTTTGGCTGTACAGTCAAAAGCTTTTAGTTGATGGTCAATTGACCCCATTACTTGGGCCCATGGCAAGACAGAGCTTCATGATGGAGGGTACATAGAGGAGTGAACTGTGTCCTTCATGGTGTCTGAGGGCAGAAGTGAGAGATGAGAGCAAGGTTTCAATATCCACTTCAAGAGCACACTCCCATGACCCAGAATCCTTCCAACAGGCCACTCTCTTAAGGAAGTCTCCCAGACTGGAGACATTTAAAATCGTAACCCTGGCAAGAGCCCAACTTATAAGAGCAGTTGAAGTAATTGTGGGTTATACTTTAGAGAGCATATTCCTGGAAGAGTAGGTGTGGGTGGAACACCTACTTTCTGGATGTGTAACTTCTTGCTGATGGGCAAAACCAAGTCTCCCTGTGTGTGTTGGGGGGGGGGGCTTTTTGACTAGGAACGCTTTTGCTGTTGAATTTAGGCACTGTTTGGGGACCTCAGTCCTGGAGGGGACAGAGGGACTTGTGGTTTTCCGTTTCTAAAGAATTCACATTTACAAAGATTATCCTTCAGGTTTTTAAGTAAAATGTATCTATGAACCTAAAAAAGGTTTCAAGAGATTTCGTGTTATTAGTATACATTTTAATTGGATGTGGTGGCACATGCTTATAATTGCCTCACCTGAGAGGCAGAGGCAAACTTCTGTGAGTTCAGGCTAATCTGGTCTACAATGTGAGTTCCAGGACAGTCAGTTCTATACAGTCAAACCCCAATCCTTGTGTGTGTGTGTGTGTGTGTGTGTGTGTGTTTGTGTAAATATATTTAATTTTTATTTACTGTTGTGTGGTTATGTACTATTGAAAATAGTTTACTTTATTAAAACACTTTGGGAAAGATATATACATAGAAATACATTTACTGAACTTAATCCAATCTAAATAAAATACACACAAAAATCTGTTTCTTCAATCTATTGCACATGAACAGACTAAATTCAAGAATTTTCAATGACAAAACATTTTTTTAAGAAGTAGTACTTGTTTCTTCCATCCTTTTATCAATATCACCGAAGAAAGAGCTTCGTATACCCTGAGTCTGTGTGCGGCTCTCCCCGTTGCCCTGACGGCCAGCTATTTCTCACTAAATTTCTGTGCCGGCTGGAGTTAGCCATCCCCACTATCACACCGTTTATGCCCTCTGCGTGCTCCACTTTCCAACGGCAATGATGTCTATCACTTCATTTAACTTCCCAGTGAGCAACCAAAGGGTTATTTCAGAATCTCTGCTGTTCTTGGAATCTTGATCTTGCCAGATCTTAATTTCTGTTTCATCTTTTCATTTACGGTTCCCGCAGCCACTTGTTTTGCAAAAGCAAGTTACCAGTTCTCATGTGCCTGGGAGCCGATAGCAATGAAAACCTGTGTCTATTCCGCCCCATTGTGTAAACCAAATTAATTAATAACATTTAATCAATGCCCAGTCTTTTTCTTGTAACTCAGAGAAATGTCATTTTAATATATTCTAAGTAACATTTTATATGGTCTTGATTTTTAAAATAGTATCTAAACTATTATGTATTGCTTTAAGTATTGTGATTTTTATTATATCTGTATATTTAAATGT